>QYAH01000133.1:0-210136 GCA_003988945.1 Chaetoscypha palmicola | reverse complement strand
TAAATTGCCCTTACTAGCTTATTTCTACGCCTATATATAGGTGTAAAAGTACGTGTTCTAAGAGAGAGTGTTTAAGTAAGAGCGGGCACACTCAAAGTTGCGCCAAAATCACGATTTTGCGACCAAACTTTCTCAGACGCTGATCGTGGATTGTGGTGGTGGTGGGTTGTGATTGGTGGGGGTGGATGGGGGTGGGGCGTTTTAGGGGTGTGGGTCGGAATACACGATAATAGCGTCTGATTTATGAGATAACGGCCACCCGAGAGATCGAGACACGGCTGCAGATGCTTGCAGGCTAAGTTTGGCGGTGAGAAATGGAAGTACAGTACTTCGAAGTATCTTGAGGGGCCATACACCAAAAATGACCATCACATTTCAATACACGCCTTGAAATTCATGTGAACTGACACTTCATCATCTTCATGCATCAACAGCTCCAATCGCTCAATCCCATCGTCTTCCTCTCATCATCTCAATCTTTCTATCTTCCAAATCCCAAAATCATCCGACGCCAGCCAGAACCCGCACCTGCATATGTATAAACGCCTCTTCTATTGCATATGATGATAAGGCGGGCAGTTCGTACCACCCAGCCAACACACATGTCATGCATATCCATATGCTCTGCAGCTCAACCTCTCTCTCAAGAGGTCTGAAAGAGAACAGACATGGAATACACGGCCCGATGCACTTGCCATGGCCACCCCTCTATACATTGCCGAATGTAACAGGTTGATAATTTCCCGAACGACATAACGACTCTCCTGGGTACTTGATAACAGGGTTTCACAGACGGGCGATACTTCGAAGTAGAAAGTTTCTTATCTTCGATCGTCATCGCTTCCACATGTTTTTGCAGAAAAATATAGCCGGTTCAGAGTTTGGTCTGGTGTTTCTGAAATGAGTAGCTGCCCGGTATTTGCTGATTTGCGGTGTTATCATAATCATGTCAACTTGCATCGCCTTTCCCGCTGCAATGCGAGAGACAATCTGAGGGTGTAAGTTTTCCGTTTCTAATTGAATGGAACTCGCCTCGTTGTCGTTTGGTTCGAGCTAGATGCCTTGGTGTTCAATACCAAACAGACAAACTCCAATTCCTGTTGACATTAGGGCTCTTTCAATGTCACGATTCGGCTGTCATAAAGGTGCTTTGAGATCATTGCCGTACAGCTTGAACTTCGATACTACTGTGGTCTGGAGGATAATACTTAAGCGAACAGGGCTTCCTAGAATACCATAATGCCAAATGTTGTCCAATCAGTCGACGAGCTCAGGCCCCACTTCCACGATCATCAATTATATAATTGCTACAGCCTTAAGGCGTACCCAAAGCGTAGCTTCCCACGTGGTGTTTCAAGTAGTAGAATTCCATACTATAAAAGTTAGCGAGGAATTTATGATCGTAAACTCTCTTGAAACCTCTGGAGTAGATCTTTCGTGAACTATCTTCATTACGTCATTAGGGTATTTTTGTGGCAATTTAGTGGTTGTTAATCGTTAAGAGTTATCATTCTGGAATGGCTCTATTGTCCCCTTGGGTTTCGGCTCTTTGTTGTCTCGTCGAGTTTGGTACTTATTGTGAATATAAAATACTGCAACAATCCACTAATATTAGACAATTGCACAAGCTTTCCAAACGCAACGCAAATATCGCCAAGCCTATTATCTCATCAAAAGCGGTTGCAGCCAGCCATGTGTACCACAGAAGCAATCGACTCCTTTACATAATCCTGATTCTTTGACAGTACCGACTACAATTTTGCACTGAAGTAAGCAGATACTTAACATGGACCAAACTCCATCGAAGTCAAGTGGGTGCAGAATATCATGTCAGTCAAATATTCATTAAGTACGCCGAACACGAGCTATCTCTACCCAAGGATCAACTCGTCTCCCTTTTGACTATTTCTATCCCATAAATATCATCTCTACTTGAAGCATCGCATATGAGATGACGATATCCGTGATCTAACCTCCATCCGCTCTCAGGGTTCTCCTGCACATCCACGTCCGACAAACACATACCGCAGTAAAACCTACATATAAGAACATGTCGCGGACCGGTAGAATATCAATAACATCAGAAGCATTCTTACAGCTAAAACTAGGGGCAACGTTGTCTAAGACTCGTACTTTTACGGCTCAGAATCACTACCACCGAACTTTTACTATACACAAATCCCATTAGCACCTAAGCAAAGCAAGCGATAAGCAAGATATAGCAAGTATGCGGGTTCGACAACAACGAACATGGCTATGCAGGGCCGTTGTAATCGCTAGTGAGGAAATCATATCTGTTGAAAAGTTGAGTGGGTGGGTGGCTCGATTCGTCAGCCTGCTTACTTGCTAGTTCCTCGATGGGCGCTGTAAGTCGTGAAGATTATGTCTAGGAATTGAAATGGAGGATGTGAGAATTACCCCTAAAAGGCACAGGTTTTGAGTGATAAAGTATTTGTACATCTTGACTTGAGTGAAAGCGGATTTCTCGGGCTGGATCTCTTGAAATAACATAGGGAACGCTTGGCGGTATTGTTGTATTCGAATACCTAGTGTAGTGGAGTGCTAGGACACCGCTCGCTTAGCAACTTACCCCCTTAAATTATTCGGTTAGGTTCGAATTCTTGACGGCTGTTGCGAGGATATCTGATATCGCAATTTCACTCTTAAACAAAAGGTGATTTTTGTATTATGGGCCCAAGCACCTGTCGCTTTCAAGTCCGCTCTCAACGCATCTTCTTAATTTCATAGTGGAGGATGTTCTTGTTCTGCGATTTCTTCGCGATATGACTTTGCGCCCGCATACAAGTTCAAGGGCGCGTCTCGCAATCTTCCTGATCTTCCAATCCTCCGCTTCTGGGAACCTTTTCTAGAAGACGCAACTCGCGAGAAAATTTCTGAGAAGTCAGCACCACTCAGCCATCCACCAAGACAACGATGCCTTTTACTAGTATCCTTCCACCCTCTCTTCTCTCCGTACTGAAGTTGTGCATCGTCACGACCGCATCATCGACTCCGCAATCATTTTTGAAGTCCCTGGGATACGCAGTGAGACCAGCTTGCACGCAAATCTCAACCTCCTTGCCAGCTGCAGTGTGGTTTACAAGATTCCCAGGTAGATACGCCATACCCTCGCTCGTCTCAACATCCATCCTCGAGGCATCATACAGCTCACCCGGAGCGAAAACCTCGAGCACGTAATCCTCGAGGTTACACACACTTCTAGCCTTTATCTGCAATGCGGTTGTGAACATCTGCTCTAATCTATATCTTCGATCTCTGAAGACATCTTCCTCGTGTCCCCAAATAGCGAAACTATCCCACGTCAGTTCAGAAGCTGGAATGGGCAGCGTACTGAATAGGGGCGCGAGAGTCTGCGAGTATCTGATGGCTAGGTCTTTAGCGAGCTTGGGAATGGTGGATTTGTAGAGTGTCGAAGTCGGAGAGGTGATGGAAGCGAGTGCTGCTAGATCGAGGTTTCGAAGGGCTAAGGAGCCATCTTGAGAAAGGATTGCTTGTCTATATGCGCCGAAGAGTGGTGGTACATTGCCACACACATGTGCGTGTGGGAAGTCGGTGGTTATGACCCACTCGTGGAGTACTGAGCATGTCAAGGCTCGTACTAACGCTTGAGGAGAGAGTTTCGAGGCTTGATGTGTCATGTCGTGTGGTTCCGATGGTTTGGCTCTGGTTAGGACGTTTTTTAGAAAGCATTGTAGCGCCGAGTCCTGACGTAGCAATGGTGTAATAGGCAGGATATCCCCTTCGAAGCCGCAGAGGAGCTGCTGAGCATGGCTATACATTTCTCCATACAGAATCTCCAAATTCTTCAACCCGATTCGGCTTTCTGAGGTTGGATGTAAGCTGAGGAACGTACCGAAATGTTCCCTGTTGTTGAGAACCGCTCGAAGATCATTGAGTTTCTTATGCTCACCGGCCATAAGAATCTCGATTTCGGAAGTGTGACGCAAATCTCTGGCTAATTTCATATTTGCAATCTCGTTTTCTTTGTGAGCAAGTTCCTCACTCTCGTCTTTCAAATCTGACTCTTTCTCTGCGAGCTGCATTTCCAAATGTTGGATCTGGGACATAGCCGACAGTAGTCGTGGATCTTCTATCGCAGGAATTGAAGTTTCGGTGCCGGGGTCTGCTTTCCTTGAAACGCTGCAATCGCTACAAATGTACTGAAGATCTCGTTGACGAATCTGAGTGTGGCATGAATTACACTCGGCTAAGATTCTTTCGGCTTCCGCTAGCGATGATTCATTCTCTTGAGCGTGCATCTCTATCGAGTTGGTCGCTGAAAATAACTCAATGCCTTCGTGGCCACCCGCATCTCCAGCACTTGGTGGGCTATCGTTCTTCATTTCAGATGGGAGACTCATCTGGCTCGAGACCCTGGAAAGGCTACTTGAGTCATCTGTGCCGTTGATAATTTTCGAGGTGCGGGATTGGCGATCTTCTGGAAGACTCTCCGCTATACTGGATGGTGTCTCGGTTCGTCTAGTCGGAATCACAACAAGCGGTACGGAGCGACTAGACTTGATTGGAAGTCAGTCTATGAGACCGTAGTCTTCCTATAACCCTCCGATTGTGATGACTTACTCTCCCTCTTTGGAGTCTCTGGCGGATCTGCTTTTTCGTAGGTGGGTCTGAAGGACTTGATTCAACGTGACGAGACTTTCTCTTCGAAGCAGGACACTCTCTAGATTCTGATAGGGACTCCGTTTCTCGAGCTACAGCTGCATAGAGCAGTGACGGAGTCGAATCCGTCTTGAACTGTTTTGATACTTGTGATATTGATCGCTTGCTAATTGCTGATTGGCTTCGCAAACAACGGCTGGGAGTAGCAGCAAGTCGTGCTGCTAGAATACCGTCCTCTGCCTCTTGTACAGCTTTCGAGATTGCTTCTTTGACATCAGGTTCACATGTCAGACAAGATGAACCGTAATCATATATACTGCGTTCTTTTCTCCATTGTCTTGGGGAAAAGTTTGGTGGCTGTGACGGACCAATATGACTCCATCTTTGCCATAATTTCCTATCGATCTGTTGTAATGTAAATTTTCCTTTCAAGCGATCAACAATGGTATCTTTGAAATGGAGATGATCGTGCTTGAGGGTAAGATCAAGCCATGCAAGCAACATCACTTCCTCCTCAATGTCCCACTGCACGGCGCCCACTCTCTTCGGTTTCGCTCTCCTCGGTTTCTTTTTACCCATTGTAGCTTTGGAAGAGACCCAAGTCTCAAGTTGTTGCAATTTATGAAGACTCGGTAACGTTCCAGTATATCAAATAAGGAGCAGCGACTCCGTGAGAGCTTCAGGTCGGTAGCGCGCGTCAGACGTCCATTCTGATAATCCAGGCGGACTCTCCAAGAAAAGGCACTGTCCGAGGAAGATTGTTGAAGATAATCAGATGCGTGGGTCGAAGTGTTAAGGTGGCGCAAGCATTCAGAACACCAGGATTGGGTTTGCTGCAGCTAGCCACCAACATCTCCCTGGTCAGTCTCCCCCAGATAGCCAATCACTGTTCCGGAGCGTGACAGGGCAACCTCTTGCAGATGTCGACTCTACCAATTGCTAGCCGCTTAGACTCAGTCAGGGTACTAATGGATCGCAGAAACATGTTGGTAACTTGTACGAAGTAAGGCTCTTCTGTCTCAGCCTTGGGAGCAATGCATCGTATCGACAGGTAAATGCAAGCACGCTGTGCTAGTGTGGTCGCATTAAGTCAAGTCTCCTAATCGCTCGGAGTCTTTCAACAAGCCTCGTGCCAGGCTACCGCCAACTACTTGAGTAACTTTTTATCATTCGGAATCAAACTACATCAAAACATCTTTTCGGCAAGGCAAAATGAATAGGCCATATAGAGCACCCCGCAACATCCATGAAGATTCGGATGCGAACCCAGAGGGCACCAGAACAAGACGTCTAAATGTGCATCGTGAGCTGTCCGAGGCAACTACAGCCACACTCCGAGCATCGTCGACACCGAGGACAGCGACACCGTATACAGCAATATCTGATATGGACGATGATTTCTCCATTTCGGACGACGAAATGGACATCGACAACCCTGGAGAGCAGTTTCCCGGTGAAGAGCGCGACGATATCACTCCCGTTGTCATTGCGACTGATTTTGGAACGACGTTCTCCTCTGTGGCCTTTGCGAGGCGTAATGGAGACGCTGCACCGAAAGTCAGACTGATCACCAACTACCCGGATGATCCTCTCACGACACAGCGGACGTTGAGCACACAAGTACCGACGGAGAGCTGGTACCCCATCGAAGGTCAGACTAAGTTCATATCCTCGAATAACCCGTTTAAAAACAATCGTTCCGAGATTTCAGGTCTGGAGGATTTCAAAAGTGCTGAAGATGACCTTTCGGACGAAGATGTGCGAATGGATTTGGACCAGGGTGTGAGAGAAGATAACACAAATCAAAACATGTTCTGGGGATATCGCACTCAGACCTTGACTCAACCAGATGTCGACCTTAGCACGTACAACCGGGTCTCAAAATCGAAACTCTTATTAGACACTAGCGAGATAACCCAAGAAGTTCGCAACGAGTTACAGCCGGTTTTGAAACGACTTAAAAGAGGCAAATTTATCAAAGAAGAAGACGACGTTATAGCCGATTATCTTGCCCACCTGTTCTCCCACACCAAACAGCAACTTTCTTCTCAATATGGCATATCTGACCAGGCCCCAATTGAGCACGTGCTTTGCGTTCCCGTCATTTGGAGCGCAAAGGCATGCCGAATAATGCAAAAGGCAATGGAGAAAGCCATCAAAAGGTCAAGACTTGGCACCATTGATGACTTATTTCTAGTGTCTGAGCCAGAAGCTGCTGCAACGTACATTATTGGGAGAACACAGGAAATCAAGGTGAGCTGACAACTTTGCCCAACGACGCAGTCCTGACCACATATTCTCAAGCCCAAAGAAGCATTTCTAGTCTTGGATTGTGGTGGAGGTACGGTAGATGCCACAACTTACGTGTTAGATAACGACTACCCACTGCGTTTGTCAGAGGAACTCGTGGAACCAGCAGGTATGCCATGTCATTCCAAACACAGCGCATGAAACTGAATATTTATAGGCTGTCTCAACGGCTCTAGCTTTCTGAACAAAGCCTTCCGCGAGGACCTGAAGGCACGCTTAGACGGGGAACAGCATGATATAGAGATTTACGGCTACACCACCGATGGAATAGTTGACGTGGAAGTCCTCAAATTTGAGAACACGATCAAAAGAACAATGAATGTGATGGACCCAAAGCTACCGCTTAGCGGAATCACAATCCAGGGTCTGAGAAGGAACAAAGACAAAGAATTCAGAGACAATCGTGTCATAATGTCCCGGTACGAAAGCCGAGTCCGACGCATAGTTGATGCTAATTCAGTTAGCCGTGATTACTACAATATCTTTAGTCCACACATGAAAAAGATCGCGTCTCTGATGACAGACCAGCTTAAGAAAGCTCAAGATCATCCTAGGAAGATCCGAGTTCAGGTCAGTCCTCATACCTCTAAGCTTTTTTCTCAAAATAAAGACTTCAAGGTACACGTCTCTAATCCAACTCTATACGTGCACAGAAGGTTGTACTTGTTGGTGGATTTTCCGGATCCGTATCCCTTCGGAAATGGCTGAAGCATACTCTGAAACAATTGAAAGAAGAGTTGGGATATCGAATTCAGCTCACGGACCAACTGGAAGTGGGTGAATAGTAAGATTCATGTGTCCATGTCTGGCCACAGAAACTAATAACGTAATTAGCGAGACAGCTGTGGCACAAGGAGCAGCCCTAAGGGCACTGAACAAAGAGGGTGGCCCAAACAGAATATCGAAGTCGTCGTATGGATTTCTGCGAACTGAACCCTATTCACCTGAGGTGTATGCTGCACATGGTCACCCCGTACAGCCCACTATTGATGAATTCGATGGCGACAGATATGTCAAGAATACTATAGATTGGCTGCTCCGCAAAGTTTGATTTCATTTGCATGGCTATAAAGAGCCCCTCGCTGACAAGTATAGCAGGGCGAATACATTCAGCCAGAGGCTACATTTGCAATCCGAGCAATTCACACTTTCAAGCCCACTCAAAGATTGCTTAGGTGCGAGGAGATCCTGTATGTTTCCGATACAGCCACGGAGTCGCATTATAGCAGAAACCACCCTAAAAACAAAAGTAAGCATATGCACTTAGGAGATCATATCAAAGAGTATCGCTAATGTGTAGCTAAGACCAATATGAGATAGCTGGGAGAATCATAGTTGACATGACGTTTCTGAGAGACGAAGGCCATATACAGCTAGTCGAACCGCCACCTGGATCTCGTGGAAAGAAGCATTATATGGTTGAATTCGAGCTTTTAATGATTGTCAACAATCGTAATTTGCGATATGAAGCGCGATGGCCTGCTGGTGGTGAGCTCCAAGGCAGCGGGCAGTTGAGCATCGCGGCTGCCTTCAGACCTGGGACAAAATAGATTTAGTACAAGCTGCCGATAATCACACAACAATTTCAGCTAAGAGCGAGACCGATGCGTTGAGATCCCCGAGTTGATATTCCGATCATCTAGTGTGGGGTGAGGTGTCGTGTCGTCAAGGTTTCGCTAAATGAAGACCACGCTAAGATCGAAATCGAATTACGCCAATGACGAGGCTATGAACAACAAAGGACAGTGAATTCGAAACAGATTGCGGGATAAATACCATCTGAATAAATATTATGTGCAGCTACGTCTACAGCACTTGGGCAAGTCGATTTCTGTTCACGCGAGAATGATTTTGTCTCTGGTCTTCTCTGGCTTGTAGAGTAAGAAACCTGGAAGATTACGAGACGGTATCGAGGGACATCATGTCGAGCAACGTGTTGACCAAAGTTTTATCTTGAATTTAATATATAAGCCGATCTTTATCCTCGA
Organism: Chaetoscypha palmicola; assembly: GCA_003988945.1. NCBI lineage: Eukaryota > Fungi > Ascomycota > Leotiomycetes > Helotiales > Helotiaceae > Chaetoscypha > Chaetoscypha palmicola. The sequence goes on along the minus strand of QYAH01000133.1, from coordinate 201,197 downwards.
AGCCCTTCCGTGAGACTAGGCGAAGATATGCTTTTAATAATCAACGCTAATTGCGCCGAGAAGTACCAGTGGCTTATTCTAACCAGCAAAGTCAATGGCAGTACTTTCCTGTCCAGCCGCCGCCTCATCCAAAGCCACATTGGTCGCCAGCTTCTTCTGTTGCGTAGCTAATTGATCGGCCACTGCCTTTCCTTGTGCTAGCTGAATCTGAAGACGCAAGACGTCAGTCTGCAACTTCAACACTTTGTTCTTAATTTTGCCGTTCTGTAGCGCGGTTTTTGCGTCTCCTGTGACACCCTCGAGGGCGTCATTGAAGCCTCCTGTGGCGACCTCAGCTTGTTCGCTGACTGCGGCTGCATTCGAGATGATTTCTAGATCGGCGGCAGAGACCCCTGCGAGGTTGTTTTGATCGACCTGATTGATGTTCCGTTAGTGAGGCATTATTGTTAGGGGCTACTTGACATACCGGGAAGTTGGCATTTACTTCCGCCAACGCGTCACCTGCAACACCAGCAGAAACGGAGAAGTCATTGTAGGACTTTGCGGTCAAGCAGCGCTTGCTCAGAGGCGCGCCGAGGGCGGCAGTCGAGAGGGAAAGTACCACAGTGAGAAGAGTGCTTGAGAAACGCATGATGGAGGGTTTTTGATAGATACGTAAAGGCGTTGAAGAGCGGATAATTATTTTTGATTATGGGATTATACAGCAATTGGGAAAGACTGAAGTAAAGATCGGCAACAGCGCAGCTGTGAGTGAAGAGAATGAAATGAATTGAAATAGTAGATGAAAGTGGATGGTACTAGACTGTAGAGACAATGGGAAGATTGAACTATATACTGGAAAGACCATCGCTTCGGTTAAGGAGTCTAACAAATCCAGGGCCATACGACTCCACAATCTCGGAGCTTTTGTTTTGAATCTTTTGATACACCTGCATCTTCTTTTGCCAACTGCCTTCGTGTGGCTTAAACGGACTTCCCACCAATAGCTGGATGAACGGGAGCCCCCCTCCGCGTTACGACCTGTCAGGATAGCCCCCTAAACTAGCTCAGAATGACACTGCCACTCGAAAAGAAATTGAGCCGCATATTCGAGGGTTGCGATGACTTGGAAACGGTTGGTGTGACAGAACGGTGATCAGATGTTTGGACGAGACTTGGCGAGCGCTCCCGGCACCAATTCGGGCGGCTCTTGAGTCTTGACTGTGGTGATTGCTAAGAGAATACGGAGTAAGCCTCCGACTGGTCTGTGAGACCCTGCTAAATGTTCTTGAACTATGCTTAAGTGAGGAAAATTAGCGAGTCAGGATATCTAGGAAGATGATGTTGATGAGATGAGGTCGAGTGAGGTTCGCGTCGTTGCTCAGAGCCTCAGGCTGATAACTCAGGGGGCAAGTCGCCCCGCTACTGCAACCACTTTACGAAAAACACGCGTCGCGTCGCGACGCGATATTTGGTTTCCATTGTAGAACATCTCTTTTGCCAGACCCTTCGTACGAATTGAGCAACTCAACTTCCTAATAATCACCCCAAGATCCACAAATATGGACGACCTACAGCTTCGAGATGAAGCGGTCAAGGACCGTGTTCGTGCTGCAACCGAATTCCTCGATCCGAGTATGTTCGATTTATCCTCTCCAAGGTCTCTGCTAACCGCCCGAAGCCGATCGAAATGCTGCGAGGAGTTATAGATCTGAGATCATCTTAATGCTCCAGAAGTTTCAGAGGCGGCTGGTAGTAAGCATAGACGAAGTGCGCGCCCACAATGTTGAGCTTGCAGAGGGTCTTCTCCAACAACCGTTCGACTACGCTCAGGCATTCGATCGAGCCCTCCATGATGTCGTCAAATCCCTCCCAAACACAAACGCCAAACAGACATCGGAAGATACAATGTACTACTGCGCCTTTTCTGGTAGTTTTGGTCACTTCGCTTGCAACCCACGAACCCTCTCCAGTGCACATCTAAACCATATGGTATCCTTGGAAGGAATTGTAACAAGRTGCTCATTAGTCCGGCCGAAAGTCGTCAAGAGTGTACATTATAATGAAAAGAAGAAGATTTTTCATTTCCGAGAGTACAAGGACCAGACGATGAGTGCGAATGGCGCAAGTACGTCCAGCGTTTACCCACAAGAGGATGAAGAGGGCAACCCCCTGATCACGGAATACGGATATTGCACCTATAGAGACCACCAGACAATTTCGATTCAAGAAATGCCGGAGAGAGCACCTGCAGGGCAATTACCTAGGGGTGTCGATGTAATTCTCGACGATGACTTGGTTGATAGGTGCAAACCTGGAGACAGAGTGCAACTCGTAGGAATCTATAGATCTCTAGGGAACAGAAATGCTGGCCATAACACTGCTTTATTCAAGACGACGATCCTAGCCAATAACATTGTTATGCTCTCCTCAAAATCCGGTGGCGGCATCGCAGCAGCGACAATAACCGATACTGACATTCGAAATATCAACAAGATTGCGAAGAAGAAAAACCTTTTCGATCTCCTCTCACAATCGCTCGCACCCAGTATTTACGGACACGAGTTTATCAAAAAAGCGATTCTTTTGATGTTACTTGGTGGAATGGAAAAGAACCTAGAGAATGGTACACATCTGAGGGGTGATATAAATGTGTTGATGGTTGGAGATCCGTCCACTGCCAAGTCTCAAATTCTTCGCTTTGTCCTCAACACTGCGCCGCTGGCGATCGCTACGACAGGACGTGGCTCCTCTGGCGTTGGTCTTACAGCTGCTGTCACCTCTGATAAGGAAACGGGGGAACGAAGGCTCGAAGCTGGTGCCATGGTTCTTGCTGATCGTGGTGTTGTATGCATCGATGAGTTTGACAAGATGTCTGATATTGATCGAGTTGCTATTCACGAAGTCATGGAACAGCAGACAGTCACAATCGCAAAAGCTGGAATTCACACTTCTTTGAATGCTCGATGTAGTGTGGTAGCTGCTGCAAATCCGATCTTTGGACAGTATGATACACACAAAGATCCTCACAAGAACATCGCTCTCCCCGATTCCTTACTTTCTCGTTTCGATTTGCTGTTCATTGTCACAGATGATATCGATGATTCTCGGGATCGTGAAATATCAGAACACGTCCTCCGAATGCATCGATACAGACAACCTGGAAGTGAGGAGGGAGCACCAGTTCGAGAACAGGCCCAACAAACTCTAGGTGTAGGAGTAGACCAGGAGATTGATGCAAATCGACCTACAGAAGTCTACGAGAAATACAATCAAATGCTACATGCAGGTGTCACAGTGACAACTGGTCGTGGCTCCAACAAGAAGGTTGAAGTTCTTAGCATACCTTTCGTAAAGAAATACGTTCAGTACGCCAAGTCGAGAATCAAGCCAGTCTTGACGCCAGAAGCTTCAGAGCGCATCAGCGAGATTTATGTTGGATTAAGAAACGACGACATGCACGGTAATCAACGCAAGACAAATGCTATGACGGTACGTACTCTCGAAACTATCATCCGTTTATCGACAGCGCACGCCAAGTCTCGTCTCTCCAACCGTGTAGAAGAACGGGATGCTATTGCCGCCGAGGGTATTCTTCGTTTTGCACTCTTTAAGGAAGTGGTAGAAGATGAAAAGAAAAGCAAACGCCGCAAGACCCGACCTCTCGAGGACGAGTCATCTGGAAATGAGTCTTCAGACACAGATGATGACTCTCCTCCACCAGCATCTCGTGCAACAACTTCGCGCACTCGAACCCCAGGTACTGCACGAACTCGCGGTCTCGCAGTACCAAAACGCAACAATGCTTCTACCAACGGGCGTTCACGAACCCCAGCATCTGCAGATGATGATGAAGAGGACGAGCTGTACGATGCTACACCGCAGCCAAGTCGACGTACCAACGGTACCGCCGGAACGTCTCAATCCCAGACCTCATTCGCTTCTTCTCTTCCAGCCTCGCAATTACCATCTCAGTCACAAAGTCAAGCTCAAGAGGAAGACGCTGAGCTTGCGGATGAGACCGCAGCACTCAGTATTGGGGTTACGCCTGCGCGTCTGACTGTTTTCCGAACCACCCTGGGCCAATTACTCAGTACTGCAATATTTGAGGATGAGTCGGCCGAGGTAGGTGATATTCTCCGCTCTGTGAATAGCAGGATTGGAGGTGCTGCGGGAGGAGCGTTTAGCAGAGAGGAAGCCGTTGCTGCGTTGACGAAGATGAACGATGCTAATCAAGTAATGTGAGTGAAATGCCCTCGTGACACTATGGAACCCAGTGACTAACGATTCGTTTTAGGTATACTGGTGGTGAAGTGGTTTATAAGATCTAGGGCGGCTAGGGTAGCAAGGTGGATTCAATGACGGCGTTGTGGTTCACCCGCTAAGGAAATGTTTATGTTTATGAAATCAAATGATATCAGATTGGGAACGGCGTAGGATATGAACAAATGCTGTTAAAGAGCAACAGAATCCAAGTGCCCATTCCTTTCTCGTGCTTTCCAAATCCACGAACGCCCCCAATTTTGCCCAAGTCTATAGTCATTACCTTGTAATTATCATCCTGTTCCCGACAGAGAAGTCTTATTCCTGAATATCGGTCATGCCTCCCTTTTCCTGAGGCGAAGATAGTCCACATCTCTTCAAGAACTCCTTGAGCCTTTCCTCAACTCTAACACCATTCCACATTTCCTTCCCGCTCTCATCTGTGGCTAGTTCTGGCGTTCCGACTTGCTCGATCGCGAAGCTGGCTGCAATACTACCCCAAGCCGCAGCTTCGAGAATAGGTTGGCTTCGAGCAATGGCAATAGAAAATCCGCCCAAGAATGCATTTCCGCCTCCCGTTGGGTCTACCACAGTATGCGCACGCCCCTCAAGGTCTATATTATCAATCTGTTCAGCGATAGTCGAAGGTGGAGGAGTAGGTAGAGCTGATGGTTTTGTTTCCTCTTCGACAGGCTGATCCTCAATACGGAAATAAGCAGGGACCCATCTCTCAATGCCTGGATCAACTGTAACAACCTCTCTTTCGAGGAACCCTTCTGCGTTCATGATTCCACTGAATAATGACATCATATCGACTTCAGGTGTCAATCCACCTCTGGCGTGATTCGCTGGACGTTTACGTCTCACGACTGATGGACGACGACTTCGGCCCCCGTTCTTGGCCACGTAACAACCTTTCGAGCCGCATCGGATTACAAGTGTATATGATTGGAGGGGCATAGATCCGAGGAGCTGTTCGCAGGCTCGTTCGACGGAGGCACAAGAGATTTCGCCAGTAACAGGATCGAGACCTAGATCGGGATCGCCCATCAGAGCCGCCAACTCGTGGTGATTTGGAGAGCAAATGTCAACTAGAGAAAGTCAGCACTTGCAAAAGTAGGCCGACAAATATACCATACCGTAGGGTAAGGCATTGGTAGTGTTGAGAAGCTCAGAAGGTATACAAAGGTCAGGCACGGGCTCCCAAATAAATATAGGTTTAGGAGCTCTCGGGTTCAGCCTTTTTCGCCTTCGTAGGATCGAGTTGATAAGCGCGATACATCGTGAAGGGGAGCAGCAAAGATGAAAGGACTTTGAGAACAGTAAAGCGTCTGTCAATGAGTTTTCGTCCAGCCGCAATTTTGGGGTCAAGTATTTGAATGCTCGGTTCTGATTCTCATCATAGCCATTCCAGGCTCTTGTCGTCAGACGTGACGCATCTGAACGGATTAGGCAAGAGGTATCCCAGGCCGAAATCTGGTCTCGGATTGAGGCGGGGAAGTCGGATCCTTCATCGACGATCCAGGAAACGGTCTTAGATGATGGTGGAGGTGAGAAAAGTCTGGCACCGAGGGCGGAATACGCTCCTGCCCCGCCAAGTATGTTATACACTGGTGGTATTGGGGGAAGATAATGGATTTCATCTAAAGTTTGTCAGATTTCGGCGGGAAGAATAGACGAGAAAAAGCAAACATGTGCGAACGTCAGACCCGACCGTTTTGACAATGGTTGGAGCTCCATATTCGTGAGGAAAGGAACTAAACACTTGATCGTCCAGGAGCATTCTGATCGATATTCCGACTATCCACAGAAGTATTCAAGCCATAGAAACACCTCAAGATGGCTTGTGTTCCCCCACTTAAAGCTCTTGGCGATGACTGCGCGGTCAAAAATTTGAATCCAAGCGCATGAAACACGAAATATCAAAATCACGCGAAAAGCAGGAAAGAATGGTCAAATTCCGACTTGGAGAGCTTGAGTGAGGTGAAGCCAAGACACTTGAGTCTATAGCGTTCTGACACTATTTTGACTTTTGACTTGCAGCGTCGGACAAGGCTCCCACCAGAAATGTATACAGTGAAAAAGCACGAGGAAAAAGCACGAGGAAACAGAACGCAGCTTCAGAGGAGGTCGAATCTCTTACCGATGATGAACATTCCCAAAGTACAGAAATCAATTGCTTGAGAGGGAGATATCCCGGCATCTTCATCGTCCAAATCCATAGTATCGTGTCGTCAGGACTGGTGTTGTCTCATGTTGTCTCAAGAAGGCTGAGGATTGTACGGAGTACCAGACAGAGCCTTGTCTTGGCCTGAGGCGACGAGCGTGATGCACGCCTGAGGCTTCCAGGTACCGATGAGCGGGCAATCTCCGGCTCATGGGGGTTCCTAACCTGGAAGCTCCAGCTCGGTGTTCCTCCACTACCTGGTCGTCCGACGCAGCTCAGCCATTTTTATACTTCGAAATAACTTCCGAAAGATAAAGATATTTGCTTTTGCTGACTTTGGAGCTTGGTCAGTCGTCGTTGTATTCTCTCAGTCCTCACAGCATTTTCCTAGTGAAAGCGTCCCAGCTCTTCTTACCCGCCAGGTTGATCTTTACTCGTTCCATCTGTCATCTGCCACCTAGGAGGAGCGCTCCGGGTCCTGCACCTACCGCCAAACGCAAAATGTCGACGAATAACATGCATAACCTGACAACCCTCATCAAACGGTACCGTGATACTTTCGTCTTTCTTCCAATTTAACTACATCAAATTGTGATCATTCCGCTACAGCGTAGCAATCCATCGATTATGGAGGACAAAGTCCTTCCCTCTGTTTCGCGGGTCGAACTGACAGGTATCATTACTAGACTAGAAGCAGCAACCTCTAGACTCGAAGATATAGCATCATCTACGGTCGAAGCTCCGAGGCTGAACGGAGCCCCCTCGACGCCTGCGCCAACAGGACCTCTACCTGCCCCACCGGTGTCCGTTCAACCCCCAAAACCTGTCGAAGAGCCGTTACCAGAATCGGTAGAGGAATTCGACGCATATCTATCTGGCACAGTGAAGAAATATGTGACACTTAGTGAAGCCCTGGGTGGGCCAATGGCGAAACAAGTAGGAGGGCGCTTTTTGAAGAAACTACAATGTGAACTGATGCGAGCTATAGGCAGCCTGTGTGATGAGCGCATTGAAAGGACAACGGCGATTCCTTCTAATCTCCTCTAAAGCAAAGAAACCGGTGGACATGTCAAACAAAGAGTTTGCAGAGCTCTTGAAACCTATGCAGGATGGTATTGTGGGGGCCAACGATATTCGAGATGGAAACCGCGGGAACGCCGTTTTCAACCAGTTGAGTACGGTCTCGGAAAGCATAAGCTTTATTGCGTGGGTTACTCTGGATTCGAAGCCTCATAAGCATGTGGATGACTCCTTGGGTTCCGGTCAATATTGGGGAAACAGGGTTTTGAAGGACTTTAAAGAGAGGTGAGCCGATGCATTGGAATGAGTGTTGTACCGGCACTACTAAGATTTTGACAGTGATCCAAAGCAAATTGAATGGGTACAGTCGTACTATGCCCTCCTCAAGGAGATGATTGAATACATCAAGCAAAACTATCCTCAGGGCGTCCCTTGGAACGCAAGGGGCGTTTCTCTTTCAGAGGCGATGAAGTCAGGAGCACCTTCCTCAGCGCCTAAGCCTGCGGGGGGAGCTCCCCCACCGCCTCCACCACCTGGGCCCCCTCCACCTCCCGCAAGGTTCGACGACGCTCCAAAACCCGCCCCTACACCCGCTGCTGGTGGTGGACTTGATGCTGTCTTCAGCGAGTTGAACAAAGGAGAGGCTGTGACCAAGGGCCTACGGAAGGTCAACCCAGATCAGATGACACACAAGAATCCTTCGTTGCGCCGAGATGCTACGGTACCTACTCGAAGCGATAGTCAATCAAGTGTGACATCTGACCTCAGAGCGAAGTCTCCAGCTCCAGGAAAGAAGCCCAAGCCAGAAAGCATGCGAACGAAGAAGCCTCCTGTGAAGAAGCTTGATGGTAACAAGTGGTTCATTGTTAGTCTCGGTCATGCTCTAAAAACATAATCTTTCACTGACCCTTAAAATTAGGAACATTATGACAATGATCCAAATATCATCACAATCGAAGCCGAAATATCACATTCCATACTCATCAGCCGCTGTAACAAAAGCACGGTTGTAATCAAGGGGAAGGCAAACGCGATTTCGATCGATAATTGTCCTCGTCTCAACTTAGTTATTGACTCCCTTGTATCTTCCGTCGATGTTGTCAAGGCCTCCAACTTCGCGCTCCAAGTCAACGGTACATTACCTACCATTTTGATGGATCAAGTAGATGGTGCACAGGTTTATCTGACAAAAGAGAGCATGAATACCGAAGTTTTCACCAGCAAATGTGCTAGCATCAATTTGGTGATCCCAAAGAAGGACGATGACGAGGATTATGACGAGATGCCGCTTCCCGAACAGCTCCGAACCTATATCAAGGACGGCAAGGTCATAACGGAGATTGTCGAGCATGCTGGATAAGTGATATGGTAGGACCACAGGCGTGGCGTGTAGGCTTGGGTTGTGTAGCATATGGGTATAACATTCTGGAGTTCATAGTCTCTGAGGCAGCGGGCCTAGATTGTATTCGTTTAACCTAGAATTCTATGTCCCTGATTGTGGCATTGTGTGACCAATTTCTGCCGCGGGATCTCGCTTATGGCACCGGCAAGAAAGGGGGTAAAGATTTATAGTCGTGAAGGCTTCCTGTGATTTGACATTTACATCACAGCCTTGTTGTTGACATTGTACCTAGGTAGAATCATATGAGGTTATGTAGCACGATCTTTCCTTAAGCGCCATGCTCAGTTAGACACTCGGTACAGCAGCACCACTCCCTATTGCTTGACTGAATCGGTTTGGTGCGCTCACCACATTGAACTTGCTCGGTGAACATCGAATTTATCGCCGAAACGCTCATAGCGTTACAGGTCTGGAGAGTTGATCTTTAGATTTCATCTACACCATGTCCATATTCTACAATACATATTCTAACACCCTTCAAGCTGCTCAGCCTCTTCCTCTTACAAGGCACATGTGTTGCACACAAGTGAAGAAGATCTCAATGATACACATTTGCCCATTCCCAGGCAAATCGCCGTCCGGTTTTGATCTGTAACATAGATACGCGACTTTATCTACGTCGGATTTTCCTTGTTCATACAATGCTCCCGCTTCGCCTTTGACTCCTTGACGGATATAGCCCTCTAATGTATCACCTCGCCCATATCGATATGCACTGGCTCCCACTCCGGCTGCCCCCCTGGGCCCTCCATGTCACTGGGCATTCGAACATCCTTTCCAGGACTGTAGAGATACCAGGCCTTCAGACTCACTACCGCCGCCCTCAATCTTGCGCTTTGCAGACTTGGGCCTGACGCTTCCCCTAATTTATCGCTACCACTGAAAATTCCAATCACGAAGACAGCACTGTTACTCATTCGACCTGTTTCGCTGAGCACTCTCGCTACGGGAAATTCGAACCCTTCTCTTGCACATAACCGCGATAGTTCCCGCACCGGTTCTGTGAATTGAAAGAGGGACTCTATCGGAAGTTGGCGGGATAGAATATGTTGTTTCACGAATGTCTTTGCTGCTTCTCGTCCAGCGTGGAGATGGATCGACCCAACAAGCGCTTTCACAAATCCAGCGTACGCAAGTTCGGTTGGAAGTGGAAGTGACGAAACATTCTCTTTGGGAATTGTGTCTCCAAACTCATCATCGTACACCACTCTACTGGACATACCTCTCCTGTAAAAGGCTTTGCCATCTGGTCGTATGCTACCCACAGGAGACGTCCAGTTCGTGCCCGGGGCAAGTTTTTCGAATTGCAAATACCCAGGATCGACCTCTTTTCCAGGGGCGGCAGCAGTATCAACACCCCATTCCTTCGCAATTAGCTGTAGAGTCTTAGGCCCACTGTAGGCATATGCTGCGGCATATAGTACGGACATTGGCAGTCGAGGATATGTAACAAGAAGCCATTCCGCAATATAATAGGATATCATAGAGCCACCCAATTGAGCGAGCGTAGCGTTGTTGAAGTTCGAGTCCGAGTCTGCTGACGGATCGACGAGTGTCCGCGCAAGGACTTGTAGAAAAAGTTTCTTGGGAAGTCCAAGACGAGCATGCAGAGCTGCAAGTTTGTTGGATTTAAGTGCTGCTTCTGGGGAAGGAGAAGCTTGTCTGCCGGCGCTGGACGACGGTGGTGCGAGTGGAGCCTGTCGTTTTCCGTCTTCGTCGATGAATTCGAGGTGTTTCGGGGCTGCTGCAGATCTTGCTGGCGTAGAAGCAGAAGCAGAGTATGAGGAGGTGGGACTGCTAGCTAGGCGTTGCTGCTGCTGCTGCCATATCCAACATGAAGCTCTACTTCTTGTTCTCATCGGTGGCGCCGCCAGCAATTGCCCATTCCACCTCTCCGGCCGTAATCTCTTCATCGACATGGAATCTGTTCCTCCTCCTCCTCTCAATTACTCTTCACAAAGAAGAGATTGGAATTGAGGGGATGGCGGTTGTGCTGTAGATCTGGTGAGCTTGTTCCCCTACCCAAAATTTCTTGACATGCGGCTTCCTCGTGTGCTTATTGCATGGAAATTTGGCCGCGCTGGTGACTAAGCACAAATACGCTAGTCGAGTATCGCCGTTCGTTCTGTCGGACGACATCCCTAAACCGAGAAACAAGAATTCACCGCGCATTTGAGCAATTGATCAAAATGGTGAGTCTCACGGCCTCGATTATGTCTGACTTGAATACTGACAAATGATAGGGCGGCGGAGGCAAAATCCCGTAAGTCAATTGCGCACGAAGCATCATGAAAGAAGCTCCCGACCACATCCTAACCTCTATCGATAGATACCCCAAGCACGTCTGGTCGCCGGCTGGTGGCTGGTACGCCCAACCCTCGAACTGGAAGGCCAACACCGCCATCATGGGAGCGGGGATCATCGGCCTTGTGGCAATGATGTGGAACTTGAGTGCGCAGAGAGAACAGAGAGATAAATTTCCCGAGGAAGGACGATTCTATCCGAGTCGATAGTACGGACCACATCTGGATCAGACTTGGAGAACACATACTAATTGGCATACAGCTGGAGCAAGCAAATCAAGGAACACGAAAAGACTGTTAGAAGCTCATAAGATGGCGCATAACCCCTACTGTACATATCTAAGGCTCTGAGAATAAATGGAGTCACTCAAGTCAGCATCGTTCCCATGCATGTAATACCAGCTCGGGTTGAAATCAAAGATAGGAGTCTCACACATTTTAGGGGAAACCTCCCTCTTGGTACCATAAGACAGACCAATTTTCATTCAAAGCCGGAGCGCCAGTCATAGTGTCAGTCTGTGTGTTCACGTTGATTCATGGACTATTAATAACTTGACCGTCCATGAGATTCAATCAGCTGCCGTGACCAAATCCTTCCCAAGGAATTATTGGTATTTGTGCAGTACATTCATCTCTGTTAGTACGCTCTACGAGAAGGAGAGGTTTGGAATCGGAGTTGGGTTAGGAACCTTGAGCAGTCTAACTTAACGCATATAAGTTGTTACTTGTCCCAATCAGAAATGCAATCATGTCTACTTTATTTGATGGTTCACGGGGTATCATTGATCCCAATCTCAAAATCGTGTCCATCATTAGCTTCCGTCATTTCTGGTAAGACAGCTCACCCAACAAATTACATTCACAAGGACATTCTCCGGTACCAAGAACGGTAAAACCTACTCAGAATCAACGTTAGATAGAAGGTCGCAACGCAAGGTCACCGTTTGACTCTTGCTTTTTTGTGGACCTGAGCATATATAGAAATTATAATATATATATACAGTACATACATATTAGTATGAGATTGCACCGTGCTTCTATTCTGTACTTAGGCCTTCCGCAGACTACCAAACGTATCACCACGAGACGCGCTTAGAGCCGGCCCGAGAGGGTTGAGCCCCAGTCTATCGAGCGATATTAGTTCTACTGTTCATGGGAGCTAGGGTCCGTCTGTACAGTCTGGGAAAGTCTGGTCGAATTATGAATCGCACGAAATGTCTGTCTAAGACTGGATCTATGGTAATGCTATTGGAATGATTGGATAAGGTTCCAGATGCCCAGTACTGTATACAATCATCCTCATTATCTTCTACGAAGCATTCTTCATTCGTCTTATTAGTTGCATCCCCTATCTACTACCCACTATGTCCGGAGAATTGAATTTCTAACCGCTCCTCTTATAGCCGGAGGAATGAGTTTGTGCTACAGAACAGCGCTTGGCAGTAGACCTTAGATTGGCGTTGGATGCACCCCATACTGTTGAAAGTACGCTGCTTTGGTTATGTCAAGCATACTGCTTTGCGATGATCCCTGGCGCCCTTTTTACTTGTGGGCCAGATACCCCATGAACCTGTGTGTACATGCACCTATACTCTAATACTTCCACCCTTTGATCAAATACCTGCCTAGGGTTGACATAAGTGTTGAACGTTCTATAAGGCAGCATCGAGTTTCATAATATACTGTATATTACAGGAAGGTTACTGAAGAAGTGATGAATGATCTCAGTCTGGAACTAGATCCACTTAATGAAGTGCGAAGTCGTTGGATTGGTATACTGGATAGACATTTTGAAGTTTTAATTTGGCACGTACTCAGACAGCTTCCAACGTAATTCAGAAATTGATGGTTCTACTTTTATGTGTGATTGATGGCTTCTACAACTTCCATGTCTTCCACCATGAAGAACCAGGCCTGCTCAGTGTCATCACAAGAATTCATGAGACCTTGCGAGATAGATGTTTCCAGCAGAGCTCAGGACACAGCGCGTGCACGCTCTACGAAGGGCATGACAAAGGTAATAGGCCTTGTGAGGCACAACAAACACATTCTATGCAAATTCGGAGAAATTACTCGCGTAACGTCAAATACTCCTCCCGTGCCAAAAACGCCAAGTGATACAACCGTTGACATTGCACTCATTCAAGTCGTGAAGCACTTGAGAGCGGCAGACGCAGAAAGAGGGTATCATGAGGATTGTGTAGCGACTTCAGGCTTGATGTCGACCTTCTTGGGCGCTGGTGCTTCGGGAGAGCCATCATCCTCGCGAGAGCGCTTTTTCTCGTTGACGGGAGAAGATGCCTCCAACCTCACCAGCTCCTCGTTACCTTCCCTCTTGGTTCTCTCACTGTGAATGGGTCAGTTTACTTCACAAAAGAGGAAAATTGGTCATCTCACTCATTTTCCTTTCGCTCACGATTGCGATCATTGTTGCGATCTCTGTCATCACGACGGCCTCCGCGATGTCCGCGACCACGACCTCTTTCATTGAAATTTCCTCGCTTGCGGTCGTTCTTGTGCCCATTTGATTGATCGTTCTCGCGTCTCTTTTTCCAGTCATTGGGATCGCGATCTCGAAAATTACCTCTGCCACGACCTCCTCCACGATTGCCGCTGCGAACGTGGCGGGCACCGCGTGGCTCAATTCTACCCTCCTTGATATCCTCAATTTTTCCTGCCATGTACGCCAATTTCTTCTTAAATTGGAGTTCTTGTCCATCCCAGGTGGGCATCTTTTCCAACGCAAGGAATTTATCGAGGTCCTCCTCAGTCTTAAATTCTACCCAAACAGAGCCCTTGAATCCCCTAGCCGGAGTGCGGCGGAGACGAACAGCCGCAATAGGGCCCTCGCCTTCACTATCCTTCCATTCACACTGGTCTTTGAAGAATTTCTCGAGGTCGACTTGGGTGGGGCCCTTCTCTACACCAAAGCCCTTCACATACAAGGTTTTGGGATCTACTTTGTCATCTTTACGGCTTTCTGGATCGTAAGGAGTTTTACGGCGAACCATATCTTGCCCATCCAATTCGACGTGGACGAGTGTAGCAGAGTTTATATTTTTGAAAGCGGAGATGACTTCGCTCAAGTCGAATTGTTTCATGCGTCCGAATGTTGCGATTTTCTCGATGGGTATTGGTTTGTTAGATATGCCGTCTGTCAAGTCCCAAAGGAATTTATCAGTTGGGAGGTTGCAGTCACTGAAATAGAATTCAACCTTAAAGAATAAGTTAGAAAGCTTTCACAGAAATGTTGAGATCGTGAAAGATGCACCTGTGAAATGATAGCCCTAGGATCGCTAGACTTAGCTAAGGTCGAAGGATCGTATTTGCTTCGGTTTTCACGTTTTGGGCGAGTGGTTCTCTCGTAGCCTCCAACGCTGGTGTTCTTCCGTGCTGTGCTGTCTGAAGTCTGCTGGTGTGGGGCGTTGGCACCGTTCTCCTCGAGTAGTTTCTCCTCCTTGATATCCGTATTTGACTGTTCCTTGATCTTCGCGACTCCGTTGTCCTCAGGTAGTTTCTCCTCTTTGATATCCGCGGTTGACTCTTCCTTGGCCGTCAACGTCTGAGCACCATTCTCGATCATCGTGGCAGCTTCGTTGGCGAGGGTGGAACTATCACCGGGTTGTGTGTTCACCGTCTTGTCGTTGGTGTTGGAGGAAATAGTTGGGCTAGGCTCTACTGCCTCGACTGAAATGTTTGACATGGTGAATAGATCATAAGCTTGCGCTTCTTGAAGCGCAGGTAGTAAGTGCGTGCAAATGTCGCAAAAAGTGACTCTGTAGTTGTTCAATAGTTGACCGTTTAACGGATCGGTGTGTCTTGGTCGAAAGGTGACTCGGTGTGGATGGCGGGGTCGAAGAGCTGCGCCAGAGAGCTTCTGGAGGGGCAGCTCAGGTAATTTGAAATTCCAAAACTGACCCAAACAATACCAATAAGGTGATGGAAWCAATGCGACTCGGATTGACCTAAAGTTCTCGATTGCACACTACTTCTTCCTGGCAGTGGTGGACAAATTGGCAGGATAAATGTGCGAGAGCTCAAAGATTCGCGAAGCTAAGGTCTTTTTTCGACGGCAATATCTTAGCGGCGGTCCGTGCACGATCTCGCTAGCGCGTCCTGAACATTTTGTACTGCAGCAAGAACCTCCTCGCAAGCCTACAGGAGCTCTTGGTTCGACATACGATCACGCAAGCCGTCACAGCCGCCATCATGACACGGAAAAGATTTCATGGCTTGAAGCGAGTGGTAGGCCTCATTGATATTCATTCTTTCTGTGATTAGAACTGACCCACCTCATTAAAACTAGAAAATCCGGATGACTTGGAATAAATACAATCTCTACAACATAAGTCGTATGCGAGGGGCTGTTACCTGGGGCACATTCTTCCAACAAAAATGGGCGGCGAAGTCAGCGTCACGAGCATACCATGGAGAGCAGATCCGCGAGAAGCAATGGCAAAGAATGTTTACACCACGATTGGATGCAATTGTACCAATGGATCACAGATACCTGGCCACACATGATGGGTCAGAATTCGCTGCTGGTCGGGGATCTGGGAAAGAAAAAGACCCCATGCAGGTACTTCGCGGGCTAGAGAGAGACCCGTTTGGACCGTCGAAGACACCTTATATGCTGAACACCTATGCCCCAATGGAGCGACGATTAGACGTAGCAATCTTTAGGGCGTTGTTTGCTAGTAGTGTAAGGCAAGCAAGACAATTTGTCATCCATGGCAGTGTGAAGATTAATGGTCAGAAGGTATGTCGCCCTTGAAGAACTTGGGGCATCCTTCTAACTGCTTTTGAGATGCCATATCCCGGCTATCTTCTGAACCCGGGAGACATGTTCCAGGTGGATCCCGAGCGAGTCCTCTTTGCAACTGGGGCCACGAAATCGAGGAGTCAGGCCAGAAAAGGCCGTGTAATAAGAAAATCCAAAAAGGCAACAAACGTGAAACAGAATGAGAAGAGGATCGCGACTAGAGCACAGGCGTTGAAGAAAGCTGCCGCGAGAGTAGCTGCTGAAACGCAGCAAGCGGCAAATCCCAACCCTCAACTTGTCCCTCAAAGTATCTTTAAGGAGCCAGTAGCTGAACTTGAGGTCAGAAAACAACGTCGGGGGGATCTGCAACAGTTGATCAAGCAGGTTAGAGTCATCATGGAGGACAGAGCCCAACAGCCTTCGGCCAAGAAGAAGCAAGAGCTTCGGAAATTTACGAAAGATGTGAAGCAAACTCTGGCGTCGGTCAATCGCAAGCCTATTGATGAGCTTGATAAGGACCTAGCGAAGCTTGTGGAGCGTTTGCAAATCACAAGTGGAAAGGTAGCGGAGACGACTGTTTCAACACCGCAAGTCGGAAATGCAACATCCTCAGCTGCCCCCGCGACTTCTGGTGTTGAAGACGCCGAAAGAGCCCAAATAAGGGCCCTCAGGCGTGCGCGTAGAGATTCTCAGAATGCAGTTGATAACTCGAAGCCATACGCCACACCATGGTCCCCGAGACCCTTCATGAGTGCTTTTGCGTTCATCCCTCGATACCTCGAGGTCAACCAGAGGATTTGTTCGGCAGTCTACCTTAGGCATCCAGTGGTAAGGCCAGGAGCAACAGAGGTGCCAACGCCATTCACTCCAGAAACATATCAACTGGCATTCAATTGGTATTTGAGGAGACGGTAGTGATAAGAACTGTAGGCTAGATTCGTGTAAGAATTAGAAGGAGGATATTTGGTCGTCAAAGTGTACTATATTGAAAGCGATCGATCTCTAGTCAAGGCAATTCGACTGTACACAAAACTATGTGAATCCACATTAAGAGCATCTTCGATCGGCTCACACGTTTCATTGTAGTTAGGGCCGGACTCGAGGAAATCTAACGCAACAGAGTATAGCAATAGCATATATGATACAGTCATAATATCTTCGACCAAGTTTTGACGTCTCTTGACTATCTCCTCCGTTCCTCTATCAAAGATTCCTAAACTCGTGCTTCACGCCTATGACTCTTACAACTTCGCTTTTGGTGCTTCGAGGGTAGGAATGAGAAGGTCTCTTAGGTCACTCGCAGCTTCGTTCAGGTAAAAGGACATGCGGTCGCTGCCGAGACCTTTGGAGCAGACGTTGAATTGGATACTAGAATTGATGAGTGATGTACGAAGGGGTGATTAAGAAGAAAAGCTTGCCTGTTCTCGTTGATCATGTACGCGATTCCCCATCCATCATCAACCACTTGGCTCCAACCGTACCCGTTGAAATACTCCGAGCTAAGTTGCGAGCTGGAAATAAACCACTTGCTAGAATACGCGAATGCTGGATCTTTGTAGATGGCCGGCATCTCATCTTTTGGGCCCAAAAGTTTCTTGAGACCAAAAAGATGTCTATCAACACCCTTACCATCTGAAGCTGCGCTAATATACTCCACGTGGGCATTGATTGCTTTGCGGAAGATTGATATCGTCTCTTCAGGTGTAGCAGAACCATCTGAAATAGCTTTGCAGAATGCTACTGACTCATCAGAAACTGACCGGCACGTTTCTGTGCGACCTTGCTGGAAACGTCTCGTGGCTGCTGACTCATACGTTGCTCTGCTCTTGCCATACATCTTGTAATAGGCAAGTTGAATCAACATTTGAACATACGCGTCAGGTGAGCACTTGAATTTCTTGATAAGACCCTTGCCATATCCTTGGTATGCCTGTACTCGGAGCTCGTGAGATCCAATCACTTCCGTGAAGTCTTTTGTGGCGCGCTCAATCTCCCGCTGAACTTCCTTGGTGATGTGAAATTTGATTACTGTAGGCTCTGGAAGGTTCGAGCGTACAGAGGGGTCTGAAAAGTCGAGCTTATTGTTGACGATCACTTCGTTGACATAATCGTTCAGTCTATGAGTTGGAGTACCATCCATCATGGAGTGTTCACCAGTGAACCCCGAGGTGCCGTTGTCGTTGATGACGAATTGGAGAGGTTTGTCGAACCATCTGTTGGACCCATCACCGTGCCAATATTGGTGAGCTCGCTCCTCAAGTGTGACAGGTGCGGCATCATCTAAGCAGACTACGAACGAAGCAGCTTCAATTGTCTTGAGCGCTGCGGCATTTGAAGAATGTGCCTTCAACAGTACCTCACGGGCATCGGTCCAAACATCACGGTTCTCTGTTGTGAGAATGCCCACGCCAGGCGCCTTTTCTGCCTTTTCGTATACGCGTTTGAACTGCTGTTCTAGCTCGGAAGTGTTCAATTGCTTACCGTCAGCCTCATGCATGACCTTGAAAAACTGGTTCTTGCGAATAACCAGGATATGTTTGTTTTCAGCTGGAGAGAATGTTGATGGGAAATCTGCAGGCTTCGCAGGTATCCGACAGGCATTGAACATCCACTGGTAGCTCTCCATAGAAATAGGGAGCTTTTTCATATATTCGGGTTCAAGTGTTCCTTCATCTACCTGTCTCTTGAAATCCAAAATTGAAGTACTGATCGCAGCGGCTCTCTTGGCAGGATCTCGTCTCCGGCGGTCATCGCGGTGCGAGTAGAAGTAACTAACATATGGCACGACTGGATCCCGGTATGTCAAGTATGCTGCATCATTCCACCATTCATATATCCAATTCTTATGTTTTGGGTCTTCGCGTCGGGCAATCAATTTCTCTTGTAGCTTAGAGCCAATCGCTCCGGGCTTGATGAACTCTTGCACGGCTTTAGAGGTGGATTCGAATTCGGATGATGAGAGGAGAGGGTGAACAGTTTTCAGATATCGCGCAGCAGTCTCTTCTAATGTAGGTACTGGGAGTTTTGGAAGAGACTCTTCATATCGCATCATAGGCCCTTTGGTCAAGTCTTCTGCGTATGCTCAAGGGATGTCAGTGATGTAGCGGGCTAGGGAAGACAAGACGTACGCTTTGGCAAAGAGCTGCTGCTGCGGGCACTTTTTGAAGCCATGCCTCCTATTGTACTCTATGGTCAAAGTAATTAGCGATGCTTATTGACTGTAGCACATGCCAACTTGCCCTGATTCCCGGCTTGAAGCTGCTTCGAAGCACCTGAGACTGCAGACGACCTTTCGCGATCACTTTCAACATCCCCAACTCGGTTTCTGAAGAGGGAAGAGTGTTCTAGGGAGATTCGACAATTCTTAACAGACTTTCTGTCACGAGTAGCCTTCGTAGTAGAGCGGGAGCGAGTATTTGTTCTGGTTGGTTGACTAGAGATCGGTTCCGGTGGTCCTGAACTGGACCTCGGTACTCCAGAACATGGTTTTGCCGCGATTTCGCCGTGCCCCACAACCCCCACGAAAACGACACCAGTAAGGCATTTTCAGATCACAGCGGCCTCAAAATTTGGCGGAGATAAACCGAGGAACGGGGAGGGCTACATGTCGTAGTCGGCTACGCGGCTGGACGCCTCTCGGCCTCAAACAACGTATAGCAACCAGTGGCAGATGCGGACGTCTTCGGCTATGAAGCCATCGTGGTGAGTGTCAGCTGTTGCTTGTTGTAAGGTCTTACCGGCGTTAACCTCTTATGATTCGCCAACTGTAATTATGAGAGACTATGTACATGTTGTGGACAACGCATGTGAAGAATGTGTATCGTACCTACCAGATCATGCTCAACGCTCAAAACCCTCAAAGCATGTGAAAAGTGCGAGAAATGGGAACCTGTTTAGTTCTAAAAGGCGACGATTGATGACCGTTTAGTTTTATAATGCTTCTAGAATCAGAATATACACACCATATGTCTTTGGCATCACATCTCTTGCAAAAAGCTCCTAGTGATGCAGAATGATGATCACCTCTTTCTCTTGCTTTTGCGAGGCGGACCCTGCGCTTTTGTATCCCCCTTTGTTTTGGAGCCTTTGATAGCTTTCGGAGAAGGAGAACCTTCTTCATCCTCGGCCTCTTCCTCTTCAACGCCCTCCTCGGTGCCATTATCATCCTCGTCTTCGTCCATCGTCGTTTCGGCCCGGCTTGGCGCCCGGGAACTCGACTCTGCCTTGACCCTTCCGATTGATCGTTTTGTACTTCGTCCTGTCCGAATCGTCTTTGGCGCGGGGGAGTTTGTGGGTGATGTCCTTGCTTCATCGGTATCGTCAACAGTGCTTGCGCGCTTCTTCTGTGTGATTGTATCCCCCCTTGTTCGCTTCTTTGGCAGTGGTAGTGATGGCGATCGATTAAGACGCGGAGGTGATGAGCCTGCTTCGCTCGGGCTACGCTTTCCCTTCATGAACATGGGCTCCGCGTATTCTTCAGGTAGGTTAAATTCGAGGAATTTATCGTCACCGTCCTCGTAATCGAACAAAGAGTTTTCCCGCTCGTCGATTATTTCAAGGTTGTAGAGTGTGTTTAGCTTCCGCCATATTCCAGGGATCTGCGTATGTGTTTCAATAGTTGGGTCACAGCCATGAGTTCGTAGATGTTCAGATAACGCGATCATGCGAAAGTGCTTGTGCATACCTAAAGAACGATCAGCAGCGAATTCGGTGGATCTGAAGGGCACTGACCCGCAGGCTTCCAACGAATGATCCCCTTGAAGAGCGAAGTCTCCTGCTCGTCGGTCCAAGGGTCTTTCAGAATATCGTGGGATGACTTGAAGGGCCCATCATGTTGCTCTCCCTGTGGTGTCTCTATAGCCATCGTATCTTCGTCTGCTACGGGTGTCGACGCAGCCCGCGCAGCACCTCTACCCTTCTTCCTAGGAGGCATTGTGCAAACATTTCCTGACAACGCCGAAGCAATTGGCGAACATTTGCAAGCTTGTGGTCGTCCACTCTGTTGACTTGGCTCGCTTGGCTTGATCGGCCTCGTCTAGCGCCGGGAGCAGCCGCTGAGCATTTCTACCTTTGTCGTCGCGTCGCCCCCCAGCTCTGTCAACATTCACGCGACGATCACTAAAAATGGACTATAATGATAGAGAATCTGGCGAACCCTTTGCCATACCAGACTTATGGGGACCGTCTCAAACACATATCCGTGGCAAAGATGATAGGAGTGTTCTCTTTTCTCAACTGCGCCTTTCTGGTACGGATCCCTGCTTGTAGAAGCGGCTGACGACTAATATGATTTAGATATCGATTTGCCACTTCCAGATGTCGCAGATTCAGCATATAATTATCATGGCTTCTTCAAAATCCCAGATCTTATCCTAGGCGACACTGGCGAAGTCTCAGAAATATGTGATATACACAGACAACCTACGCCTCAACCTGAATCAATTGAGGAGCCCTTTGCCTTTGACGATATTTGGTTGTCCCCCAAGGAACCTGTTCTCAAGTCCGCCAACTACCTGAGCTGGGATGACTTTGAAGGTGAAAAGCCTAGGGATTGCCGCACCCCTTATGTCACGGAAAGTGGGCCTGCAGCATTCGATGCCACCGTCACTGACAACGGAAACCTTTTGCGCATTAACAACTCTGGTTATGTGGTCGTTGATGCTAAGGTTTATGCTGCTTCTCTACTAGCACTTGGACTTGGAAGGAGCTCAGTACTTTTCTCGTGGGACGATGAAAAACAATTCTTTAGTTCCACTTTCTCACATGTACGAACATCTGGCTACTCTGGAGACCTATCGGACGAGTTTTTAGTCATGTTCATGGACTGTGGCAACATAACACGCTCGCTTCAGGCCTTTGTCAACAAGTCCTACACTCAGACTGCCTCTCCCTGTCGAATTGCACTGGCAGATGCGGTCTCTACGTTGTTGGAGACAATACAGGCCCAGCTGAGTGGTAGGACAGCGATGCAAAACAGTCTCATGCGACTTCAGCGACTTTTCCAGCCTACCTATACGATTCTGAAATGTTTTCAACAGGTTGTTACCAACGTCTCCGTTACGAGAAGCGATGAATCGATGCTTTCCACCATTTACCAAGAAGTACAGCTGCTAGAGCACAGGACTGACTCACTAAAAGAAATTTTGTTAGAAATTCTGTCTTGTGTCTCACAGCCTTTCCTCCAATTTTCCAACGAGTGGCTCGGTTTGCAATGGAGCACCGAATTGGATGTAGCGAGGGAAGGTTCAGGAAAGAGTTTTGTCAAAGTCGAGGACAAGGAATGGATTGATGAACAGGGCGTAGAGCTCAATGAACCCGACTTCGTGTTGGATTTTGACAAGGTCCCTTCATTTCTAGCTCCCGAAGATGCACGAGCGATTTTTGAAGTCGGAAGGAGCCTGCGATTCCTCCGGCATCACCACTCCGATCATCCGCTTGCCAGAGCAGACGTGATATCCTCTGCAAGTCCACCAACACTTGAATGGAGGTTCTCTTGGAAAGACATTGTACAGATTGAGTCAAAGGCATTGGAGTATGAGAAAAACGTGCTGAGGGCTGTCCAACAGTTCTCTGTGCCATCTGCCCTTGCTCCGAGCCCTGCTCTTCTCAGCCAGATTTCAGACGAAATCTACCCCAATTTGAATTTCTTTGGAAAGCCAGAAGCTGACATGGAAGCACTTCTATTAGCTTCGATAAACATGTTCGGCGAACCGCTTGGTGGGGTCGCTGTATCGAGCGAACTCGCAATAAAGCTCAACAGATATCTGCTGGAAGAAGACGAGTCCATTCAGGATGGCAATCCAGTGTTCTCCCCACCAATATCTTTAGTACCACTACTTTCTTTCAATCCTATTATCGCTGCTCAAGCTCGGATCATCAACGGTACCTGCATGCGTCTTTTCTTCAACTCACATAACTTGCGGGAGCATCTCGATGTCCAATGGAGTTTTCATATGCTAGGCAATGGTGTCTTTTCAAGTCGACTTTCTCACGCTTTATTTGATCCAGAATTAGAGACTGCGGAACGACAACGGGGCATTGCACGGACGGGAGGCACCATGGGTCTTCGCCTTGGCGGCAGAGAAACTTGGCCCCCTGCGAGTTCCGAATTGCGACTTGCTCTGATGGGCGTACTGACCGAAAGTCACATTACACAAGATGCCCAAGCGAGGTCTCAGGCTGGTAGTTGCCTCAACCGCCGTCCACTTCCTGGAGATCTTAGTTTCGCAGTACGGGACATGTCCGAGAAAGAGATCGAAGAATGTATGGATCCCGAGTCAGTCCAAGCGATGGACTTTCTCCGTCTGTCTTACAAACCACCTCGGCCCCTTGATGCTGTTATAACACCGATCATCCTTTACAAATATGATCAGGTATTCAAACTCCTGTTGCGCGTCATTCGAATGATCTATGTTGTGTCGACTCTATTTCGCGATGCGACTGATCGAACCTCTTACCAGCAAGGAATCGATCATGTAGCTCAAAGATTTCGAATTGAGGCTCATCACTTCATCTCTAGCGTGGCTGGGTACTTTTTTGATACTGGTATTGAAAGTACTTGGCGCATTTTTCAGCGCAAACTGGATCAAATTCAACACCGTATTGATAATGATGGTGACAACATTACACTTGGTCAGAATGAAGGCGTCGATAAATTAAGAGACTACCACGAACGGGTGCTCGACAGGATCATGTTTGCCCTCCTATTGAGGAAGCGTCAACGACCTGTTCTGAAATTGCTTGAAGAAATCTTTACCCTCATCCTTCAATTTTCCAAACACTCAAAGCAGAGAGCCCTGGGAATGAAACGCATCGTCGGCCAAGATGAGGAGGCTCGGGAGATATACACCAGGTTCCGAAAGAAAGTCGGCGTGTTTATCACTGTGTGTCGAAGCTTGAGCGACAAGAAAGGCTATGGCGGGAAGATGGGTGGAGATGGACAGCCTCGTGTTGGACAGGAGCTGTTCGATTTCGAGGATCTCGCTGAAGAAAATACTGTTGCCCAATTGCTATCCAAGTTAGAGATGTCAAATTACTACTCCAGGACAATCGTTGTCTGAAGGAGTAACAGTCCAATCAAGAATACTGAATTCTTAAGTAGCTATCTAATTCGCCCAACGCACGTGACTATTATTTTTACTACCTACTTAAGTAGGGAATTCCAGGTTATCTTTTGAAAGGACTTTTCACTGTCTTCGAGCTCAACTTACACGCCTTTCCAGATCTAATAGTTCTGCTGAGAGTACCATAGGAACCTTGGAAAGATCGAGTGCAACTCACTTCAGGGTATGCATGCCATAGCGGAAGTCCAGGTTAGCTCGAGCGACCGCGCTAGAGTCGCCAAGACATCAAGGCTCTCGACCTCGTCACATCAGTTCTGGCTTCACCCAGCATTCAAGTCAACCCATTGATCCAGCACACAATGCGACGCACATCCCGCCAACTGGCAGCCGTCAGGCCCTCACAATTCCTCGAAGCCGGCACCCCCACTGGTCTCACAGGTCTATACACACACCGATCACCGCGACCCGCACTGCTCTATGTCTACTCCCGCACCCTCGAGAAGCTCGCCCAATTTCCCGAAACCTCTCTTTATCGCCAGTCCGCAGAAGCTCTCACAAAGCACCGTTTATCTATTGTAAAAGCGATCCAACCGGAAGGATTGGCTGAGTGGACTGAGAACGCAAGAAAAATAATGCAGGAACATCCAGACGTTTTCAGTGAGGAGAAAGCTATTGATGGCAATGATATCAGTGTTGTTGGCAAAATGACCAAGGAGATCCGTGATGGAAGAACATTCGTCACTGCGAAGCCCGAAAGAGCTGTCGCAGATGATGAACGGGAATGGGATGGCGAAACGCCAGTAAGAGGTGGGGTGGAGGTTGGTAGATACATGAAATTCGATGAAGGTGGAAAGAAAGTTGAATTTCCAGAAGAGCCAAAGTTGACGGCTGTCCAGTATGTCTTTCGCTATGATCTCCTCGTGACGTGTTTACTAAGTTCAAGTAGGATCGGAGAGATGGAGAATAAAATCGGCGCTGGACTTATCGAAGAGGTCATTCAAGTAGCTGAGGGGGAGTTGAAGCTCGCAGATGTCATGTTGAAATCAAAAGTGTAAGTTCTGCGCATACTCCGCTCTGCTAAGAGGAAGGTGAGAAGATGTCGAGAACGCGAGAACCTCGGAGGCGGCTTTCCGACATCTGAACTGAAAGTCAATGCTTTGGCGACCTTGTTCGTGTCTCGGGCACCATATAAAAATGTGCTACACTTCCATAGCTCGTGTTGTGGATTTGCTAACACTTTGGTTACTCGTAGATGGGAGAATCTTGCAGAGAAGCCTGTCGAGGGGCAGTGGACGTATTTTATGCGCGATACGGGAACTCCAACTACACAACAGCCGCCTCAGAAATAGAGCCTCGCAGGGATACTCACGAACAATTCATGTATACTACCAAAGACTTGTAGATAGATGATACGCCATCATTTGGGCTCAAATGACTTGTACGACACATGAGGCGTGCGATCGTTTCACTCTCCATCGAAACACCTTCCAGTTCTGGACATGTCTTCCTCGTCGGATCCTTCGACCTATTTTCTCTATCTACATCGCCTCCATCGCGCTTCGGCGAACACTCAAAGTGATGGATTCGAAATCTACGTGTGACCGTCTTCCCTCATAAGTATGAGCGATTTGCAAGATGTGGTTGCAGTGAATGCACACAAATGCATGCTTGGCCACCAGTGTGGCCCCCCGAGACCCCGTACTGTTGACATTGCACCGTTTCACCCATCCAATAACATCATCACTTTTTACGAGCAGCATGCGGCCGCTGGTTAAATGAGCCAACTTTCTGCGCGTTCCTCACCTGCATTCGGAACCGCGCCGCAGCCCATGCTGACGCTCAAATCTGTACCTGACGCACGGTCCAGGGAGATCTTCCCCAGTGTTTCGAGCAACAGGAATCTGCTTTCTCTTTCAACCAATTCCTTCAAATAAAGACATTGGATCCTCCTAAGCACGCTTCTGAATCTACGGCTATGTCATCTGCATCCCCAAAATCCTCCTTGAGGTCCTTACCCTCCCAATTAGCCCATTATAGAAGAACGAGAAGCGATGTCTCAGAAGCCGAATCTATACCACCTTTACCGGAGTCTGTAAATCATGCGGAATTGTCACCAAACTCGTCGCTGAGATCGGCACCCTCACAACTGGCTCATTTCCGACGGAATCGGAGCGATGCTTCTGAAATCGAGTCTATACTACCAATACTCGAGCGAGAATTGTATTCAAACTCAGAATTAGATACTACGTCAGACCCAGATCTTTACAGTAGCCTCGAAGTCGTCCCGGTAACGGACGAGAAAATGGTAGCTTTGCCTGATATCAACGAGTATTCAACACTTGAGCTCACGGCCACACTTTTCCCTCCAAAGGAAAAGCATGAATTCGATTCGGATCCAAATTATAGTACTCTTGAAATATCAACTTTACCCGAGATACCACACTCGCCAGCGACTACTTATCGCTCTCTCCGACGACGTTCCTCAATGCCTTCGCGCTCCGATTCACGATCACCAAGCATCTTAGATGCACCTCTTCCCCCCATTCCTCCCATTCCATACCGAAACCAACTTCTCGCCATCCCCACCCGCTCACCATCTCAGGCAACTCTCTCCAACTCCTACCTAAAAAGTGCACCGTCTATACGCTCTCATATTTCCCTTCTTCATAGCCCACGACGCATAAAAGAGTGTGGCGTTTGGTTTGACCGACGTTTCTATGCCGGTGAGGGCGGTATGGAAATCTGGATGTCCCGTAACAGAACTTGGGTTAGAGACATGAAGTGGGAGGTCATATGCGGGTCTACTAGAGTTTTGGGCATCAAGGGAAATCCGAATAGCTGGGGGGAGAAGAGAGAATTTACTGATACGAGAGGTAATTTGTTGTTCAGGACCAAGAAAGTCGGGGCAAAGAAAGGAGAAGGGAAGAGGAGGGTTGGAGAATCGAAAAATGGGCAAATCGTTTTCGCCTTTAGTAGAGATCCTGATACTCGTAAGCTGATATCATGCAGATTGGAGACTTGAAAATTCGCTGATAACTGGCATAGTAAATGCATCGTGGACTGTAGAATTTACGAACGCGCGGGACAAGAGATTAGTACAGTGGAGTGTTAGGGGGAGCGCTACGACGAGAGACGTCTATATTAATGTAAGTCCACAACATATCGCTTGTCAACTTCAGTCACCCGAAGCTTTTACTAATTCTTAGTAGTGTTACGGTGTACCAATCGGTCGGATATCGAGGCCCGATGGTGGAATCAAGGAGATGATGAAGGAGAAGAACAGTGTGAGTTCTATATTATTAGACTTTGAATTTTTKAATTTTTTTTTTTTTTTTGTTTTTTTTAGGGGGGTTTTCTAAGAATTTCCCACGAGAAAACTACTAATGGTTGGGCAGTATGTTGTGAGAGTCTCACCTGGTATCGATTACACCGTGATGGCAGCTTTAACGGTGGCATATGACGATTTCAGAATGGAAGGTGGGAAGACAGCTTTATAGTAAAAGATGCGTCACACTGTATTATTAGTAAGTGAGCTTAAATGATTAATGAAGTGCGAATTGACCTATCGTTATGGGGGATTTGTATTTATTTACGTTTGTTGTGAAGTGCCCGAAGATCAAGGTATGGTTACTTTTGTTATTGCTTGCGGAGTGCTTCTGCTTCTAGTCAGCGACTTCCCCTTGTTTTCCTTGACACTTTTCACCTCGTTGTGTTGACCGTCGTTCGGAATACTGCTCAGTGATRTTGAATATCTATCGCTTTACTGCTACGTTGCGCGGTTCAATCAATCTTCATTATGTTACTGAACAACCGTTTATCATAGTAGGCCCAGATATACCAGCTAAATAGGTCGCATTATGAAGCGTACATCTTTATTAACATGGCATTAACAGATCTTGTCTAGATGAATCGCGGCACTACAATTTCTGTAGCACATTCAAGCTGTCCATAACATGGAGGTTCGGTACTACTCATCTTTTTCTTCAAACTCTTAAACAATTCTCGGTCACTGAAGGGAATTTTTCTCTCTGCAACCTTTTTCTCCGCAATTTCTTCCTCTGCAACCCACCCTTCTAATATCTTGACCAGCCGATCAGTAAATGAATTCGTGCCAGGGCCAGGTGTTTTTTTAATAGATTCACATGCTGCGATCACATTCTAAACGATGTCAGTGAATCCACGGTCTCAGGGTATTGGATGTCGAATACCATTATCTTGGGTTTACGGCCCTTGAATGTTGCGCTACCAGAGTAACAGCAATCTAGAAGTATCAGCACATCTTGTTTTGCACCTAGCAGCAACTTTTTGATGGCCCCAGTCAATTTTGACTTGCCTCCCATTCTCGAACTCGTTATCACTTTACAAACAAAGACAATGTCAGTGTTTGATTCATGCATGTGAGAAGACAGACTTACCTTTCAAAGCGTAAAGATGTTTTTTTCATCATAATATCCGTGCCCACTATAGAAGAAAATGATCAAATGATCAACCGGAGTCTTGAGTATAAAGGTTTCAACCTCAATATAGGTATTTTCAGCCTTTCGCCGCCGGTACTCACGGTTTTCAGCAGCTTCAGGATAGTACTTCTTGATGATGCGAAAGCCTTCTTTCCTTTATATGTTTCCCGCAAAGATTCTCTAGAAGACATAGCTAAAATGGTGGTTGAAAAGCCATATTTCTCCTCGAAAACTCGAGATAGCCGCTCGACTTCCTTCGGGCACACGAGACGGCCTTCATCCTCCCAGTGAATGGACAATACAGACACCCCGGAGTACCGATCGCTTGAAGGGGGAACTTTAGTATGCGGGTTGTTAGACGACGATGGCTGCTGAWAGTCACTGTTGCTGGACACTAGAGGTTCTTGCCCACTGTTGGCCGAATAGTAGTTTGACCAGGAAGCCGCTTTAACGTCCGAAGGTTGTTCACCTGCATTGCTTGTATCTCCCGTCCACCCTGCTTGATCATTGTATGATCCTRATAGCTCATTGGATACACCCTGCTACTGATCTTGAACTTGTGTAGCCAATGTGTGAGGTGAATATTACAGACAATCTCTGAGAGCTGTAGAATAAGAATCCGAAGTTGTCGTACTGTCAAATTCGGCTAGTGCTAGTGTAGGCGATACTAGTGCATAATTTTCACCCATGTAGGGTTGTAGTAGATAACGTTCATCCATGTAATACCCATAAGCAGGCCTAGCTAACATTGAGTGTTCAGTCTAGCTTCTGGCCACCTCGTGTCGGTTTTCTCGATGTCCTTTGTGTCGTCTAGTGTGACTCGTGACTCCTTCGTTGGATGAGCTCTTGCTAGTGCGCGACAATTTAGTTTGTGTTACACGATAGCAGAGTAATATCTGGTGGGTCTAATTGCAGCATAAGAAAATGGTAGGAGATTTGTGGTGAAATSGAATAGAGCTCTATCCCCATCTTATACAATCGCTGAACAACAAACATGTGTTATAACGAAGCCTCATACCGAATATCGGCATAGACTCTGAGTTGAGCGTTGCAACACTTAGCTCAATTCCGGATGCAGACAATCCCGAGTTCCGGAAGATCAAACGCTAGTAAACAAAAAATTGAAGCATTAACGACGTGAAAGACAAATTCTCCCGAGGTCATTTGAAAAGGAAGGCTGATGTGCTGACATTGAACCTCAGGAAACGGGTGGGCAAAATGGGAAGAGCTGGTGGTCTGACTTCGAGAAGGCAAACGGATTGCTTGGTGAAGGAAATACCACCCAATCGTAGACTAATATGGGATCTGTTCTGAGCCACATCAGGGCTTCGTGGWCTGATTCAAACATCTCGTGTTGCACTCAAGGAAGTGAAGTGTGAGGTGATGATTTCAATACGCCAAGTGCCCATCGTCAAACTACGGCCGGTCGGGCCGCACATCGGTGCCGAAGTTGACTCCCGCTCATCACAAGACCTGTCAATGTGGCCCAAGCTCCCGCAATTATTGAACCTTGGGAAGGCTGAGAAACCGAAAACATCCCACTTCATCCAATCCGCAAACATCCAACTTCCAACCAGTCAGTCAGGGCCTCGTCAACACGTCGGTACGACTGGAATTCCTCACATCCACCTATTAATCACGAACTGCGTCATTACCTCGTCACCTGCTCCCCATTGTGCCGGCTCCATCCCTAATTCATGTTCCCATTTGTCGTTGCATCGCCCTCTCCCTTCGATCCACTGAGTGATCCGGCGAATGCCCTCATACCTTCCGGCTCCTCCCACCCCAGTCTTTACATCGAATCCTCTCGCCACGTTCCCTGCCACCAACCTACTTCTGTTGACACGGTCTGCTCTTTAAAGGCGACTCTCTCACAATGGCCCCAGATTTAAATTCATTACCACCATCGCGCTCCATACCCACATCACCACCTGTAGCAAGAGCTCCAAATCCAATGGAAGCTTCAGCCTTACGAACGCAGACACCTTCGCCATCATCACGAAACGCCTCGACCTCTCTGCAAGCTGCAGCTGCAGTAAATGCAGGACTTCAACATGAGAGCTCCAGACGTATGTTCTTCCCGGTAGACCATCCCACCCGCATATACTGACCATTTCGTAGGGTCGTCCGTCAGCTCCGTAACCCGAACTCGGCAGGCATCGCAAACCAATAGAAGACGATCGACAGTTCTTATGAATTTACAACTGAATGATCCAAGTCTACCCCCTGCAGCGGAAATGGTCAACGAGGGTCCTGCTTCAACATTCCAGACTACTAGTCCTCATTCTCTTGCTGGCTCACCTATAATTCACAGCGGAGATCCTCATCACAATCGGACACCAAGTCTAGGAGAGATACACCAAGAATTGGAACAAGAGCAAGAAGCTCAAGTAGTATGTTTCGAGCAATCTATTACGCCTTGTCACAGCTCACTACTGATTTGATGTAGAACCGCCTTTTGCAGATGATCAGAACTCAGCAGCAGCAATTGCAGCAGCTTCAAGCCGCTAGCGGACAGCCAGAGATTATGCCTCAAGTTATCGACGATTCAACACCCACCTCAGAGCGCTCTATGTCATTTTCACAACGACCTATTCCAGTACCACATTCTGCTACCTCCACTCCTCGATCTCCGAATACAGTAGTACACCCACGTAGCTCATTTGATATAGCTAGATCAGATCTTGCTCACCGAAGATCAAGGACCCCAAGTCGAACAGCATCGCCAAGAATAAGGGCAGGGTCTCTGAGTGCGGAAGGGGAACCTGCTGGAGGCCGCGATGAGAGCGCATTCTATCAAGCGGAAACACAGATGATGGTCAGAGAGAACCAGATGTTGCGACAGAGAATAAGAGAGCTAGGTTAGTAGATCCATGATCCATGTGCCTATCCAATGCAAATACTGACATTTCGAATAGAACGCCAAGTCAATGACCTACACGCTAACGCGTCGATTACACACGAGCCGGCTACACCCTCACACCTCCTTCGATCGACCTCGATATCTGAAAGTGCGGCTGCGGAGCCAAAAGATGACTGAAGAATACGTTTAGTCCTGCTCATAGACGAAATGAAATTGCAGTATCGAGGCCTAAAATTAACCATATCCACGAGAGCGGCAAGCGAGTTATAAAATTGTATGCATAGATGGCGTTGGGTCTGGCGTTTTGGGCTGGAGCTGGAATCTCAACACATCGAGGAAGGACGGCTGGAAAATAAACTTCTCGGAGAAACCTGATCCTTGGGAATAACGTTGAAGCGAGCGCTATTGCAACCGCTGTGATAATATGCTGAAGTGGCAATCCATCATTAAGATGCGAGCTATCGTCTGGTAATAATTCCAACGATGCACTTTAACATTCGAACAACCATAGGTTGAAATGTGCCTAATGATATAGCCAACGTGACGATTTGATACGGAAACCCGAAGTCGTATATAACTTGCAGCAGCGGTGAAATGGATCTTATGATACCAGTGTATTCACAAACTACTCAATGAGTAGTTTGAGTTGAGTTGAGTAGTATAGTACCTTGAGTTGAGTTGAGTTGAGTAGTAAAAATTAGTTTGAGTAGTACTATAAATAGTATATTATATTAGTAATCAAATATATATTTGAGTTTTTATTACTAAGCGACCTCTATTACTAAGCGAGCCTATCTYGCTTATTTAGATCCGAGCGATCTAATTGGCTCAAAATGACGTATGTGGCGCTACTCACACTACTCAACTCAACTTAATCTACTTAATGAGTTGAGTTGAGTTGAGTAGTAGATAAATTACCTTGAGTTGAGTTGAGTAGTGGGTGTTGAGTAGCACCCACTACTCAACTCAACTCAACTCATTTAATACACTGATCTTATCTTGCTAGGAAACATTCTTTGTAGGTCATGGAACAACAATACTAGAATGCGATTAGGATCAGTGTGGGACACGTTTTACCGACGAACGCCCAAGCGCTTTCTAGGAATTCTATCTACATACATCCATACATACGCGCGACCTGGAAATTCCGGGCCGTGATTACCTTCACATCCGATTTTCGCGTGAACCAACAGGGGATGAAGAACGATGCGACAAATTATTCGAGGTCCTTGAATCTGGAGGGTTGAGGTTTCCGAGAACAATTTTTGATACGCTGCAGTAGTCGACAAAATGCATCTTTATCATACTTGTAATGTCTTGTTGGTTGTGAATTGCTATATGCTCCGCTCAGAAATAACACTAGGTAGGGGCAACCCCTTTTCTTAAGCGAGATGTAGGCATATCCAGCCTGTTCTCGTTTCTCCATCTCGAATCATGCAGAACATAGGGAAGCTACTATGTAATTACAACTGGTCATATCGTACTGACCTCATATGCTGCTAGAGCTCAGACAAGACTGAAATTCCCAAGCACCAAATCCTCACACCTCAGCACCCTAAACAGATCAACATACCCCGGCACCACTTCATCCGCTTCCCCAGACCTATGCAACGGTCCCAACCTAATAGCCTCCGCCAAATTATCCGGGTCGCTCCACGGTGGTTTCAGGAACTTCTGCAGTATGCTCAGACTATCTGCATCTGCATCGGTTTTAAACCAGCCGATACGCCGGAACACAGAGGGAGTCGTTTCGAGTAATATTAATCCTTCAAGTTGCAGCCAGCCTTCGTATCTGAATCTGGATTTTGCGATTGAGAGTTGGATTGGTAGACAGGTTATGTGTTTGTTGTGCATGGTTTCGAGATGCGAGGGGACGTCTAGGGAGTATTCGTCCGTATTGATGTGGACTGGTGAGGGCGTCGTGGTGAGTAAAATGAGGAGCGGAGAAGTTGTACTGTTGCTGATTTCAGCGCTGAGAAGACAACCCCTCATATCTATTCTTCCGCTCAAAATAAGCGCCAAAGCATCCATTCCATCTCGAGAAATACAAATCTCATCAACCTTCGCCAGAGCAATCCGCCGTTCTGGTAATAAAGATTCACAATCTGATATCGCTAGTGGATGAAAACTTCCACGGATACACATCCAAGACCAGGAAGGCGCACCGTGAGCAGTTCTCTCGATATGTTCACCAGCGTACGAACGAGTCYTCCACAACAGTTCAAAGGGGAGGTATTCTTTCCATAACCCCAGCACGGGCGTAAGATCCCATCTCGAAGCTAGGACTTGYGTGATGCCTGAGAGTGCGGCTTCGCGGTCTGTTTCGTGGGTCAAGGTGAGGGTGGTGTATGAGGATAGGATGTGGCGCCAGTGTTTTAAGATGGTAAAAGCTTGCTCGAGTGCGTTGCTCGAAGTGATGTTTGAGAGGGATGAGGACTTGGAGACCCAGATGTTGTGTTCGACTAGTGGGGGGCTTGGTGGTGTTGAGGGGTAGATTGAGCAGGCGTGGAGGGTGGCACATTCCCAGTAGATTTGGTGGCGGCCGAAGGAGAGGACTCGGGGGGAGAGATAGCGTTCTTGGAGGACCCACTGGTTGGGATGGGGTTAGTGGGATGTTTGATGGTGGGAATGAGATGATGGAATGAAGATGCAAAGGTCGCTATAGAGGGGAGAGTGATTTCTTCAGTACTTACCGCTCGAGTTGACAGCAGTGACAAAGCAACTTCCGTCTCATATATCCCCTCATCAAAAACATAAATCTCCAAATCACCAAGATCCACCTTAAAAGGCAAAAGCCCCTTCAGATCATGATCGAAAAACAACCCCTCATGGCTGTTATTCGCTCCCGAAGCAGCGATATTGCAGACAGCATTTTGGTAAACCTTCCCCATAGTCGAAGATTCCTGTCCCCAGTCCTCTTTCGAGTCCTGGATGATGCATAGGCAGTCGATCCATAGATATCGAATGTTTAGCTTTCTTGATACGGTCATAGTATCTTGGAAGACTCGTGGTAGGGTTTCCACCGCAATGTTAGTTTGCATGGCGAGGAAGTTGTGTGTTGTGAGTGTGAGTGTGAGAAATTTGGTGAGTCCCCAGCGATGGCTTAGCGTGACATAGGAGGGAGGTGTTCGTGAAAGAGCGATGAGATCAGAGGTCGACACTAAACAGACTCCCGACGAAGCTTCCAGATCTAGCAATCTCGTTGGTAACCATGAAGGATCGCAAGCCTCATTTTTGCACTCAGGGTGATGATTTATACAATCGCTCATCCAGCTCACCATCTTCCCAAAACTCTCATCCGATCCAGTAGTCGCGCCAAACTCCGTACATCGCAGCCTTTCAATTCCATCCAAAGATTTCCACGAGTGAACAACTACACCTCATATCAGCCGCTTAACTCACCATCGCCCCACTATAGCACACATCCCTTACATCTCTCATCATCAAACACATAAAACGGCACATAAGCAAACCCATCCCCCTTCTCACTCCCCTCATAATCAAACCAGAGATCCTGTCTATTTTCCCGGCGACTCAGGGAGATTCTGCAGGTGAAGTTGTGGAAGTCTGGAAGTCTTGRGRCTTCTTTTGTGTTGATGAATTGGCGGGAGATGATGGTGCAGATTTTACAGCCGTTTTGCGCGGCGGACTGGAGATGGGTATACTTTGGGAAGTGTTAGTGGACGGCTGGGGTGAGAAGGGAGGTTTGTGTGGGATACAGTGGGATGATGTGTGGTCTCGAAAGTGCCTTCGGAGATGATGGTTGGTGCTCCGTCTGCGTGATGGAATATTCTTTGGCAGCGGGCGCAGAGGTTTGGGTTGATTGTGTCCATGGTGAGCTGAAGAAGAAATGAGAAAGAGTGGTCAATGACGGGAATGGATGATTGCCTAGCAGTTCTACCAAGCTAAGCAGCTTACGGAAGTAGACTATTGCGATTGAAATCGTTAAGAGTACACTAGTATGATATAATAAACAAGCGATTCTAGACCCCTAGCCAAACCCTCCACTTTTGACAAGACGCGTATCTTCCAAATATATGCGTGCGCACATCTCGCATCACCCCACCGCTCGCTCGTAATCGCGAAATTATGGATATGATTATTCGAAGATATCCTCGAAAAGTCTTCAAAAGATAATTTACGTAGTCTAGAGTATTCAATTTTGGGGTACCGATTCGTCAGAATGATCTTTAGAAGGCTGTGAGACAGAAGGCTGCCGTGAAAGCACCTGCTGAACTCTGAAGAATGCTAGGTGGGAGTGTCAAATGTGCTAGACGACTAGATTTTCTGAAGCAAATACGCGAGGGAGCGCCAAGCTACTCCAGTAAGCGAGCCCCTTGACAAAGCATCACAGGCTCTTGAAGGCAAAGAGAACGTAGACTTTACTCCGACAAAACCACCCCTGAACCTTAATTTGGCAAGATACCTGATCAACATCTCCGACCGACTTTCATACGCTGCCTACCAAATTTTGACGTATGACAGGAGTAAGATGAGTCACGCGAAAGCATGGGATTCGAGGAGTTCCTTTCGCACTCATATTAATTAAGTCTTGTATTCCGTCACCTAGGTACATCCGTAGTCTGCAGAATCGAAGTGTACAATCCCAAGCCCCATAGAATAAGGCCGCCCTATCTCCCATTCCATATACAACACCCCTTTCCTCAACTTCCTTCGCATTTGTCTCACTGGGTATTTATTTATATCCTCTCGCATTTTCGTCGTTGCTGGGCTAAAAGCAGATTTTCGCTTAATCGGAATCAAAGTACATTGCGGGAGCCTCACTAGCTAGCAGATGCCGGACCACTGCTAACTGATCTCTTCCCCCAACCGCCCCAGAAGCCACCGGTTGCTGGTGTTGAGGCGCTTGCAGGTGCTGCTGCAACAGATTTGGGCATGTAGCCACCCAAAGCAGTCGCACTTCGCTCGAGGCTCGGTTGGCTAGGATTCGATCGATGCAGAGCGATGGACGGACCTTCCCCACCTCCCGCGTTCCCGAGATTGAGCATCTTCCTAAGACTTTCGAGCTTAGATTTTGCTTCCTCTGCTTCTTGCTTAGCGATAGCTTCAGCAGTCTTTGCTTGCACAAGCTCGAGAACAAGGGCATCGTTGTCGACATCTGACTTTGTAGGTGTAGCTACACCAGATGACGAAGAGGAGGACAGAGATGCGCTTGATTGATGGTAGGGATCATGATTCTCCTTCGCCATGATTGCCGCACTATTAAGACTCGAAGTTCGTTTGTTGTACACCGGCGCTTGAATTGATCGGTTCGAATCTGTACGGCCGAGTTTAAATTCTCGGAGGCCACCATTCGATGACCGACTCGGCCATTCATTTTCAGTTTCCCTACTGCCATCTGGTGTTGTAGCAGCCGATTTCTTGGATTTCAGGTCATGGATCTGCTTTTCCAGCCTCTGCTTCTCTGTATGTGCGTTTCGTGCGTACAGGTGACTCTCTTTGACTTGATCCTTTAGATTAGATATTTCCTGCGCATGTTCTGACAACTGTCGGGTAAAGTCCTGAGTCTTCGATACCTCAATGACAAGCTGCTCCTTCGATCGTGCCAATTCCTCCCGCAGCTCAGACCTAGATTGCATCATTGATAATCGGCGGTCTGGTTCTGGGGAGTTGAATCGTTCTTCCACAACATCCAGTAGGGCGGTAAGATCATTCGACTCCGACGATGACGAAGTAGACGAAGAGCTACGTGATCGTGTGCCATCACTTGTTGGCGAAGGCAAGGTGGTTTGTCCGTCATCATCAGCATCTCGCGAAKGCTCAACAGGAGGTCGAGCAGCCTTCACAGTCTCAAGGCTCTCGTAGGTCGACGACGTCTTGACGGTTTCTGAACTAGCTTTCTTTCGCAGTCCATCTAGTAGGGACTTGACTGCTTGTCGATCCTCATCCCGTTCTTCTCTTTCTCGTTGTAGTTGTGTAGCAAGAACAGCATGGTCTCTTTGCATTTCACTGAGTGCTGTCAACAAGTCCTCGATCTGGCTGTGAAGATTCCGATCCTTATTAGATTTTGACGCATTTGCCAGTACAGATTGTGTTCTGATAGAAGCACCATCTGCATTAGAAGATTCGCGGGAGATCGAGGTAGCATCAGTCGACTGGCTCATCATGCTGTCTGAAGCCCCTCCTTCCATCGAATTCAAAGTAGCAATACTCTGCTTTGATGGAGATCTGCGAAGAAAGCTGATTGGGCGTGAAGGTGCCGTCAAGCCTGGACTGAGGCTTATAGACTTGGTTGGATTGGAACCGGCCCATAATCGACCCAAGAATCGTGACGCGGACGAACCAACTGTCTCAGAAGGAATGGCAGCGTCAATAGCTCCGCCTGCCTTGAAGCTTGCCTCCAATGCTTGAAGACTTTCATGTGTAACAACTCCAGTGAGACTAGCAAAATCGTTGACAAATTCGTCGGCAATGTTGTGATAGACATCCCAAAGCTCTCTTGAAAGAAGCAGTTTCATCACATCCTCAAACTCCGCGCAAGCCAAAATCTTTTGCTCGTTCTTCCGCATGAGTGACAACGCAACTCTCATGATGGTTTCGGAAGCACCCTCGGCAAAAATAACGTCATATATTCGGAAGAGCATTGGTAGTGGACAGGTGACTGCGAAGAATGATAGAAACCATTGAGATACGTATGAAGGATCGATCTGGAGGACGTCTAGGCGTGCTGAGAGTACCGGTAGATGCTGCTTGAGCAATTCGCGGAATTGGTGTATTCGTACATGAAGTCCAGACAAATCTGGTAAAAAGCAACTACGAAGATCGTAGTGTTCCATTAATCTATGAACGGTCAGCATATATTGTCGAGAGTTCGGCAACTTTGAGCAACTCACCTAACAAGAACACAAAAGGCTTGCTTATCGCCCATGTGCATCAGCAGAGGGCCAACAAGAAAGCCTAATCCCTGACAGTACCCAATCTTGTGATCGTACAGGCTGAAGCATTTTAGCACCCTCCCAAGCATTCGTTGCCCATCTCCTTCTGGGTGCCGGAACATTTCCACCCCAGGAAAACTCCTCCCCAAATCTTTCCCAATTATACCTTCATAAGGGCTCGATTCCCCACAAAGTCTGTCAAACTGCTCCTCTAACATTCGATCTCTGGCACCAGACATGCTCTGCCAAACAACTCCTCGTAGGGGTGGTGGAATACCACTTCTGATCTTCTTCGATAGCAAAGTTGGCAGGCGTTGTGCCGTTCGGGTATAATCTTGGACAAGGGCGGCGTAGAATTCGAGATCGGTCATGGGAGGTGGTGGTATTACGGAGTATCTCAGGGCCAGCGGGGTCGGACCATTCACCAGCTTCTTGAGATATTGCATAGAAGGTGGCCTCGACATGCTTTGGTGTCGTTGCTCTTCGATGACTTGAACTTTCGCAATGCCGTTCTTCGGATTGGTAGCCAGTAGATTGTTTTCCTGCTCAAGTCTAGCCAGCAACATTGCAGTGGACTATAAAGAATTAGCATTGGCGGAACAAACAACTGAATCTCTTCTTACATCGTCTGAAGACTCGCTGCGTGGCTCGTTCTCCTCCGTCTTCTCAAGTTCTTCCCAATTGACCTCCTCGTTATCCGACGGGTCAGAACTGTCGCTGCCTCTCCTTGATTCGGGATTCCGAGATAAAATAGACTCCGACCCAGTCGGACTGGCCATCTCATTACCACTTGGATCCATCATCGTTATACTTGGCGAGTCCTCTTCTGATAGAATCGAATCCTCCTGCACATCCTCTAGCTGTGCAACCTCTGTATTCTCCACGATCGAATTGTCCTTGCTTTCACTTCGAGATTCGAGAGGTAGTGGGGATATAGGTGTAGAAGCTACTCGTAATTTGCTGGAAACTAAAACGCTTGATCGGGTATCGACGTGTAGACTTGGAGGCTCCGATAATCGAACGGTAACCATGGAATCATGGAGCATAGGCAGCTGCGAGCTGGAGTCTGAGTTCTCGGTGGTGTCAACGGGGGTCGGTGGCGTCTCCACGTCATTATTCTTGGTGGCCATGTTGAGAATTGATTAGGTTTTGGAAGTCCAACCTAAGCATGTGGAAGCGGAGCGGAGGCTCGAGGAATGCTGCTGCTGTTTCTGGTGGATGGACCGTCCTTCCCTCTCGATGTTCTTTCGCCTTCACTTCCCCTCGATTCCACCTAGCAAAATCGGCTCGACTGTCTCGAATATCACGACCTTCAATTGATGTTTCTCGCGTCGCCGTCGCCGATGTGCGGTTCCAAAGAGCGCGACGCGAATGCCGATGCCGATGCACGGAACGGCAGTCTGGGCAGGCAATCTTTCCAGAATTGAAGAAACTCTGGACAAAGTATGTCAGTTTCACGATACCAATGACGGCACGGCCTACGAACAATGGTCGAGGTGGTCTTGGTGTCGTGTGGGATCGTTTCAAATGGTCCCTTCTCGTCTCCTCTTTCCGTTCCTCAGCAACCAAACACCAGTGCCGTAATTACTATAATCCGCTTGTTTACTTTCCGCTGTAAAAGAAGGTCATTAATGAGCGTGAGACTGATAACTCAGACGACTTCAAGGTAAAGAATGACGATGCAAAGCACACCAAACAAATGCAGAAAGAGAGCGGCGGTGAGGTGTCGAGTCGAGGTACGGTACGGGAGATACGGGTCGGGATCGATTGGTCGGGATCGATTGGTCAGGTTGAGGTTGTGTTCGCTAGCGGCGACCCCGGCTTTGGGGGGTCACAAGCGTGAACCATGAACGCCTACAGAATTGCCTCAGGAGTCAGGGGGCTCATATTGGCTGTAGCCAACGAGAACGCGATATGGAAGTACTGTACGGAGGTACTACTGTTATTACCGTATACAGTATACAAATTTACAAATTTACAAATTTACACACCACCCAGTAGGGGTGGGTGTCTGTTTTGGCACACTTGTATCGTGTACCGACTTACTTATCAATGGATTTCGGCCCACCCCACCTCTCAGTATCAATGCCGTACAGTATCAATAATTCATGCTATCAAGCGAAGGACCTTATGTAGAC
The DNA here is from genome assembly GCA_003988945.1 of Chaetoscypha palmicola. Classification (NCBI taxonomy): domain Eukaryota; kingdom Fungi; phylum Ascomycota; class Leotiomycetes; order Helotiales; family Helotiaceae; genus Chaetoscypha; species Chaetoscypha palmicola. The sequence goes on along the minus strand of QYAH01000133.1, from coordinate 160,884 downwards.
GCACAAAAAAGCACATATTCATTGCAAATACAATGCGTACTGTACGTGCTTCACTGCAGGATTCTGGACGTCTTCTCTCTGCAATGCTGCATCGCGTTGAAATGCAGGTCGGCTCGGCGTGCCCACCAAAGTGTCTTGCAGGTCGTACCGTACTGTACCTGCATAGCGTGCAGCCTCGCATGCGCTAGGCCCTGTTATGGCTACCCCTTTTCACATTGGGAAGGAGATTCGCACGTGATGCTACTCCGTCGCTTCCAATTGAATGATGAGGCTCATCATGAGAGCATATCGAAAACTACAAAGTAAAGTACGGACCAGTCATATTACCCAAGAAGTCTTGCAACTTTTCAGGAGGTGTTGCAACATGTCGATGGGGAATATAGCTCCAAAGTCAGGTAGGTCATGCATAATTGAGCGTCAGGAGAAGATACGTGATACTGAGAACGGGTGAAAGCCTCCTAGAAAAGAACTTCGCTGATACCCCTTTGACTCAGATCCGGACCTCGGAATCGACCTGAAGTACGCATTCGTCCATTATAATACAGTAGTCAGAAGCTAGCGATGTGTTCTCTATCGTACCTAGGTATCTTACGATATACATCGCCTGCTGTATCAACACCTTGATGTTCTCGCTTAGAAGTGTAGCATAACGCAGCGCCGGTATGTCACTTACAGATCCTGCTCTCACTTTTTGGYGAAGATAAGCTTACAAACACGCTTGCGGCTGTCAAAGAGGACATTCGAATCGATCCTTCAATTGCAGCTCCATTGAATGGCCAAGCAGATATACAGTGGCTAAGGCTGTCCAATCTGAACTGCTCGCTATGGGAACGTCACTACAGCGTTGAACAAGTCGTAATCGCTGCCCAGGAGCCGAATTCTTCGCCTTACATGGCTATTTTTACCGCAGCTCAGCAGGGCAAATTCTTTATATATCCCGCTGACGGAATCAGCGAACATATGTCGTCAAGTACTCTAGACTGGATGACCACGACAGCTCTGATTACTGCCACGACAAGAATACGCCAAACAAACAGCAAGCGAAAAGTTTCACGAAGTCCTAGTGAATTTGTCCATGATGCAACCAACTATTGGCAGTACGAACGTGTATATGTTTCCAGCAAAGCCGCCTCCAAAACCCTCACTCACAGCCCATCCAGCTACCATAAAACCATCCCATCCACCCCGACACAACCCTATCCGGTCCCGGACACGGCGCATCCACCTCCCTCAACGCATCAAAATCACAATCCCTCAAACTCTCCAACCCCATGACCAAAATCCTCATCCCCCTCTCCCCACCCCCCATCCTCTCAACAACAAACCTGACATCCCCTCTCGCCCTCAGCACAACACCTCCATCCCCATCATCCCCTATCTTCTCCCTACCAAAGCCCACACCCACACCCTCCATCCCCTTCCCCGAAAAATGTCTACATCTCGCCCCCTCCTTCCTCTCTGCGACTTTCTCGAGCGATTGCCCGCGATGCCAGCGAGGGAAACCAGTCACTATACCAGAGACTTCTATCTCGGCACCTCCTCGTCCCGTGTGTATGCTCACAACTACCGATCTGCGTGTGGTTAAATACCATGAAAATTCGCCCTTCCGAAAACCGCTGCTGCGCGAGTCGTCTTCGATGGTGTAGGTGCCAGGAGTAAGCCAATTGATGCGTGAAGCACCCGCAGGAGCGCTGAGAGCGTGGAGAAAGGCGTTTATCTGTGTGATGGTGATCGGTTCGGGGGTGTCGATAGACATGGGATTGTACGGCTGGGTGTTGTAGATGATCGGAAGTGGCGTGTGTATGTGCGAGATCGATACATCGTCATTTCCCAATACTATCAAGGATCGCAGCAGGGACTCGTAAAAACACCCAAGCCGGCAATCTATCTGAACATCAACACACGATCATAATCAGCATAAACGTTTATCAATTCGTTTGGTGTTGGTAAATAATTCACGGCACGCCTGTAAACAAAGAACTTCAAATCCGTCCGTACACACGACAAAGAAGACCGATGATCTAGCTCCGCGGACGATCACAAAGGAACTCACGGCCCAATTTCAGGAATATGATCGAACGAATAATTAAATCAACAGCGGAAAGCAAAGACTGCACAATCTGATTGTCCGTAACTTTCCAAGTTGGGACTTTACTTTAGTTGGGGGGATTAAGCGAGGTCTAGGATTCAGGTGATATTTGAATTTAGCGAACGTAGGTAGTAAGTAAGAGCTTGCGATTGGTATTCATCACCTGCCTGCCTGCTTTAATGAGTTCATGTAGTAATTACGCTGAAAAGGAACACAAGTTGACCAAGCATTATATTCACACAACAGAAGACGTCGACACACCAATTCAGATGTAAAAAAGCTACCAAGTGCATAACTGCATTCCATATCAACCACGACATCCATATCATGTAGCTAATGTGAATGGCTGTCGGAATGCTATAATACTTATACAGAACCGCGAAATCAATAATATGTGAAAATAATCTCAAAGAAAAAACTCCCCAGTCCCAGTTTAGATACCAAGAGACTGTTGTTTCTCCAACCCAACTGAATTTTGATTGTCCTTCCCAAAGAATACAACGCCAAAATCCTCCATACCCTTATTCGCTCTCGTCAAAATCGTCCTCGCTTTGCTCTTCCTCAACCAACGCGGATTCATCAACGTCATCGACGTCCATTTCGTCTTCATCCTCGGAGTCTACGTAGATTGGCTGTTTGGGCTTGACGACCGAAGCAGCCCGCGCAGGTCGGCCACGGCTCCGTGCTGCTGGTTGTGGAGGCATGGAATCATCATCGTCGTCTATATCATCATTTTCATCCTCGTCCTCACTGAAGACTTTCTGCTTCGCGAGATTGATTTTATTTTGCTTAGCTGCATAAGCCTTTGCCGCGGGAGAGAGGGCCACAGGCTTCGGTGCAGGAGCCTTCTTGGCTACCGGCGCTGGCTTTGAAACCGCCTTTGCCTTCGGTCCACGCTTCGCGGGAGGTTTGGCTGGAGCAACGGCTTTCTTTGGTAAAGGCAAGATGTCATCATCACTGTCAACTGACAGGAAGCTATCAAGATTATCCTTGGGCGCTGGTGGTGGTGCTTTGTGTGGTGATGATCTTGCTAGCAATTCGTAGTTGGTCTCATCTCCATCAGAAATATCAAAGCTCTTGCTAGGTTTGGACTTGATCTTCGGTAGATCGTTGCTTGTAGACCTCCCATGGCTACTTTCAGGACGAGACATAGCAAACAGCGAGACTCGGCCGTTAGTGGGTTCCACGGAAGTGTTGCCACCAATTCCTTTAACCATATCGCCAACGTCCCCAAGAAGTTTGTCATCGTCGCTTTCTGATTCATCATCCTCGATGACCCACTTCTTTGGAGCCGCAGCAGCAGCGCGCTTTGTCCTTCCACCTGCCGCGGGTTGCTCGCTTGGAGCTCTCGAGGTTTGAGATGTTGAAGGTTTTGCCTTTACCAAAGCATCAAAATCATCATCTGACATGCCGGAAGCTGCCCCAGTATCTTCTTCGTCGTCATCCACCCCGTCTGCTCCAAGTCCGGACTTTGCCTTTGCTTTGGGTTTATTACTGAACATGTCAAGGAAACGGTTGTGAGTTTTGCTCTCGACCTTGACAACCTTAGGCGCCGCCTTCGGTACCTTGGGTGCATACGCATCATCTTCTTTCTTGACCTTGCCAGCGTTCTTACCAGCTCCAATTTTTCGAGAAGCTCGTCGATTGGTGCTGCGGATTGACTTCTGATAATCTGCCTCCTCTTTCAGTTGAATTTCCCACTCTTCAACGAAAGCATCAAGATCTTGACACCAGAGATCTTTCTCGTTCAACTTTTTCATGGCAGCCTCCTCGTCTTCCTTGCTGATCGTCTGCGCCTTCAACTTATCGACACGTTCTTGTGTCAACGACCAGATAGGCATCTGTGGCACTGTTAGCGGCGAATTATGCTAATCATCCGAAGATCACTTACGCCAAGCAGGTAATCAAAATCTCTAGCACCTGCATCCTCGTCAACAGGTACCTCCTCATCATTCTCGACAGTATCATCAGTCTCGCCCGCCTTTTTAGCATCTGACACCTTGGGGAAAGCCTCATAGTTCCGTTTCCTTAACTCTGCAACTAGGACTGGCTTCTTTTTCTTTGATACTGTGAGTTTGTTGTCGATGATTTCCAACACAAACCGAGCTTGATTCTTGAGTTTTCGGACCTCAGTGTTGATCTTTTTCAACCAGTATGCCTGAGAATAATTAGTTGTACATTCATACAATACGTATCTGCCGACGAACCTTTCTCTTCGCATACATTTCCATACGATATACGTAGTATTCCTCAAGAATTGCCTCGACGTTCGCGTATTTTCGAATCTGTCCGTTGGTGTCAAATGCCACAAAGTTCGATGTGGCGATGGTTTTGTTCAACTTAAACCGCTCAGCAAAGTCATCTCTCACACCCTTCATATTTTTTTCATCCAGTTGAACAATGAAATGGACACTCTTGTGGTCGTTGTACTCCTTGTAATCTTTAATGAAAGAGGGGGTCTTTTCTCCCTTGATGATGTCCTCGAGCTTCGCTTTGAAGTCATCCGTCCAGATGCGAATTGGTAATTCGGTGATCTCAACCTCATTGTTCCCGGTTTCGTTGATAATTCCATTAAAGGCATACCGGTTTTCCGCGGTTTCTTTAGCCTCCCCTTTCCAACCGCGAAACCAGGGCTTCATATTTGTAAATGGCTGCTCCTCCCCATTGCATTCTTCAAGACGACCCATGCGACGCTTGAGATTCTTAACAATATCGAGAGGATGATAATTTGGAATTGTGGTGCTCCAACCAGTACCGATGCCATCTGCTCCGTTCACAAGAACCATGGGTATAACTGGACAGTAGACCACTGGCTCAATGGATTTCCCATCATCAACATTGTGTTCGTAGATGGGCTCATCAAGAGCCGAGAAGACCCGTCTCGCGAATGGAGACAATCTCGTAAAGATATAACGGGGACTGGCAGCGTCAGTTCCCCCGGCGAGTCTACTACCAAAATTTCCACTCGGCTCCAGACAATTGACATTGTTTGACCCAACAAAGTTTTGGGCAAGCCCGACAATGGTCATATGCATAGAAGCTTCACCGTGATGATAGGCTGTGTTTTCGGAAACATAACCACCTAGCTCAACAACCTTCATATCTTTGGTTAAATTGCGTTTGAAACAAGCGAACATGACTTTTCGCTGACCAGGTTTGAACCCGTCAATGACGGATGGAAGAGAACGAACGTTGTCAGCCATACTGAAAAGGATGAGCTCCTTGTTTACAAAATCATCGTATGTCAAAGTCTTCGTGGAATGGTCCAAGTATGTTCCAGGCCGGAAATTGCCAAGCCATTGTTTGCGATTGTCGGCTTGTTTTTTGTTGAACACAAGATCTAACAAGGCCTCTTCCTCGGGTTTTATCGACTCAAATTCCCTTAGATGTTGATCAAGATTACTGAAGTAGACCTGAGCATCCTCTGGGTTACTAGTACCCAATCCCTTGTAGTACTTGTGACTCCAAGCCCGCTCATTAGCATGTCGCTCCTTCCAGCGTTCATATTCAGGTAGCGTGAAGAAAGATTTTGTGCTGATGGGCTTCTTATTTGGGCCCTTCCAGACTTTGACAATGGGCGTGATGAATTCTCGAAAGAAATCAGGCAACTTTAGTAGACTGGGGAATTGAACTTGAAGAAAGTTGATCAAGAGTCCCTTGATATGACTACCATCATGATCTTGATCCGCCATGATCATCAGATGTCCGTATCGGAGACCTAGAGTATCCTTGTAAACTTGCTTATGTTTCAAGCCAAGAAACTGTTTGATGTTCTGGATCTCTTGATTCTTAGTAATCTGATCGATGCCGGCATCTCGAACATTCAACAGCTTTCCACGAAGAGGAAACACGCCGATACGATCCGGGTCCAAGACTGCTCTGCCAGCAACAGCGAGACCCTTGGCGGAATCTCCTTCCGTGAGAATCAGAGTACACTCATGCCCACGTCTGGTACCAGCTAAATTTGCATCGACGAGTTTGGCGTTACTCATCCGCGATCGCTTGTTGCCATCGCTCTTCGAAAGTTGCTGATCAGCCTTTGCAGCCTGGAAGTTGAGAATGTTCTGAACAGCTTCAGTCTTTCCAATGTCATTGAGAAACTTTGGGGTCAAAATGCATTTGCTCCCAAATTTGCTTTTGAGTGTAGTGAGCTGTTCCTTGGTTTGAGAGGTAAAAGCAGGATTGACAATCATCGCGTTGACAAAAAGGAAGATATGATTGCGGATTTGTCCGGACTTGAGAGCGGCACCCTTTGCGTTTTTCTTCTTCACAACTTCAAGCAGCTTGTCGCATATCTGATCGGCGATATAGTTGACGTGTGTACCTCCGGAAGTAGTAGCAATCGAGTTGACGAAAGAGACCTGTTGGAATGAGCCGTCAGAAACAGCGAAAGCTATCTCCCAACAGGTGTGTGCCTTTGGATCCTCCAGAATAACAGTAGCCACTGCGGGCTTCTCGTCTTCAGTGACACCACGTTCTCTTTGTATAGCTTTCGCGTACATCTCGCTGTACTTCTTGAAATTCAAATTGATTTTGGCGCCGTTCAACGAAACCTTGACATCTTTGACGGTACCAGCCATATCGTACACACGACGTTTGACCAATGCCTCAAAGTCGTCGTCTATGCCGCTCATCTTGAATCTCTCGTAATCCGCCGTCCAGGTGACTCTTGTGAAACTAGCTGATTTGCTTGCTGATATTTTTGCCTTACCCATATTACTCATGTTGTCAGTCCAGGTTTGCTTATATCGCTTGCCTCTAGTTGAATCTTGAGTTTCCAAGGTGAACTTTGTACTGAAAATGTTACAAAGCTTGGCTCCATAACCATTACGCCCACCGGTCGTCTTTTCCTGTTCGTCGTCATAATTTGACCCAGTCAAAAGATGCCCAAAAATCATCTCTGGAATGTAGATCTTCTCTTTCTGAATTTCATGAATTAGTAAGGCTCGATATCGCGGTTTGTCAGTTGCCATACCTGATGAATCTCAACAGGAATACCAGCTCCATCGTTTTCAATACTGATTTCTCCATTCTCGCGGTCGACTACGACCTTGATCTGTTTCATATTCGGATCATTCTGCTTGTTGTCGGCCGCGTTGACAAGAATCTCGTCAAAGATTTTGTACAATCCAGGGACGAATGAAACTTTTCGAAACTCCATCTGCGATGTCTCCGAATTGAATACCCACATTTGTTGTTCAGTTCGCTCCACGGATCCAATGTATGTGTCAGGACGTTTGATAATGTGCTCCAATTGCGTGAGTTTCTGGTATTTCTCGGTGGCTGTCTTGGATTTCCCTTGGTGTTTTGATTCAATGGGACCGTCAAGATCCATGCTATCATTTTCGATATCCTGGAGTGGGTTCCCAGCATGCTTCTTTGCCGGGGCCCTCATCTGTTTCTTTGCCTTTGGTGGGGTATTGGAAAGCATTGACACATCTTGGATAGAATTGACATCAGAAGGGGGGTCTTCGTCATCGCTGTCTGGCTTTGCACGTTTCTTGGAAGCTGGCTTGGTTGCCTTTATTGTTGTCTGTACCAACTTCTTGCTTGTAGCTTTCGCGATCTTAGGAACTTTGGGGATCTTGGGAGCCTTTGGTGCCGTGCTTTTCTTTGTTGCAGCCTTTGGCTTTGGTTTCTACTTTTAGAGTTAGATCTGCAGAAAACTTCCCGTCTGCAAGGGGAACTTCAACAATGTCTGGGGTAACGAGGGAGGAATCGTATGGTGCAACGAGAATCTTGAGTAGAAAGTAGAATCGCATACAGTAACCTCGGGAGAGAAACCATCCGACTCCCCATCGTCTCCGCCGAAATCGTCAAAGCTAGGCTCGTCCATCATCATTGAGTCGTCCGACATGATTGCACAATGCGACGCGTTTGACGGTGGAGTGGTGAAAGGAGTGGACGCGGGTTGGCGATCGACACCAATAGAGACTCGAAGATTAATTGTTCATGAATGAAGCCAGGTGCAGTCGGGAAGGAGCGATCGTGTGCGACTGTTTTGATTGCGGGCGGATTGTTGTTGTCGCGGGTCGGTAGGACTCAGTTCATCTCATAGCAAAGCCTCGCGCCAAACGAAGTTCTTTTGTTTACAAGGGGCCGCCGTCGACTGTCCAACGCGAGCCTTCAATGTTCCCTGTCCACCTGGACCGAGCGTTCAAAGGACGATGAGATCACGTGACGGCATACGCTAAGACTTCTTGGGTGATATCCCGATGTCACCTGGAAGATTCAACTCACCTTGATGATGATAATCTTGGTTCTTGACATTTTGACATGTCACACTCAACGTCGCATTGCCACTCTACTCGGGGAACATGTGGGGTGTCTGTGGTCTCTGAAAACGACTTCGCCATGAGGGATGTTTCCGACGGTAGCTGCATCAATCCGTGCCCGCAACCTCCGTGCTCGTTATACGAATTCTGCGAGGGGCATCGGGGAGCTCAAAGTCACCTCAAAGTTACCTCAAAGTTACCTCAAAGTCTGTGTACTCCACGCGTTCAAGAGATCTGAAACTGCAACGGCTGTCAGAAAGAATTAATGAAGTCTACCGGCTTGTGTAACTTACTTCCATATTCAGATGTACCTGCAGAAATGGCCTCCGGAACACCACGCCGCAGCTCTCTCCTTTCTCATATCCGCTCTTCATAGGACGTGGTAACATGCTTGCTCCAAATATTTGTCATCCATGAAGATGAAAGAGTCGCCAGAGCTTGCTTTATTTGGGCTGAAGCATGTCGTTTTGAGAGATGTAATGTACTGTACAGTACAGTGCGCACATGCTGACACTCAAACAGAAGACCACCAAAAGCGAGCTGCGGCAGCCACCACCTGTCACTTCACCCCGCGAAGATAGCTTCGAGTCTCCTCAGGAGAATCACAGAGCACCAAAGCACATTGACGTGCATGGACTTCATAGCAGCCAATCACGGATTATCCTCTATTTGCTTTCTTTCTCCGTTTGTCGAAGTGCATAGGCGAGAACGTGGTTGGCCTAAATGGCATGAATCGCCGCATGGATATGTCGGCAGTGCGCAGCTTTGCCTGGTTTTGGTAACACATATCGAACCTCACCTCATAGTCCAAGTCGAGTATGAGTGCATTATACATTTATGTGTCTATGCGGTTAACCTCTGCTACTCTCTCTGATTGGAATAAGCGGTCCCCTCTAACGATTATGCCCAGTCTATCTACAACTATCGGTGAGCGTCTGTTATTTCTCTATCAAGTCCGGCGGCTCTGACTCTTTCTGTGAGTCCTAGACGTCAGAAATCCGACTTGGACAACAATCCGGTAACGACTACTCAATTCTCTTGTAATCGTGTTGCCAAGGCACACCTACAAAGCTTGACGTCTGGGAAACCTCCTAAAATCCGGGTATGCGCTTGCATGCATGAGTACTCTTCCCTACCTTGCCTTTTGAAGTGACAGCTGAGTCTAATACATTAGTTATGGACGGAGAACTTTCTCAATCTTCTCGAAGAGCCGTAGAAGTCCTTTGATCAGCATAGCAGCATGAGGAGGAATATGTGATCGGTGCGGATACGGGCATGAAGTCTCCGACAGGGGCAACGGGCCATAACTCTGCCTGGAAAGCAAGTGCTCCTTTGCCGCCCTTGTCTTTAGAATCGGGACATGTCAGACACGCTGCAAGAAAAGCTGCTTCCACGCCAACTCACGCTGCTATTTGAGGCCGATACGGGGATTCTAACGTTCACGTGCATCGAGTCAAGCAAGATGTCTTTGATTTTTCATCTTAATTGCTAAAATTTCTTTGTCTGTTATGAAGAGATGGCTTCTCACGACCTTAGCGCAGCCGCAGGCACTGCAGCCTTCCGTCCCAAGACTCCTGGCCAGCAAGTGTGCCCAGCGACACTCCAATCCATTTTCAAACAAGCCTGGATCCCGATCGGGATGTGGCACCTCATTTGTTGGAGTCAAACTCACCTTCTGAGCCTGGCGAGACCTGCTTCTGCCGTCACGCAGCAGACTGGTCGATTCCATTCGGCTCTTCCGCTGTTTTGAGAATCAAGTGGAACATCTTGCCTCGATCGTTGCTTTAGGATGTGTGTGCAGCTGCAGGTTGATCGGTGGGCATGAGTGCTCCATGGCGACGGCCACGGGAGTAAAGAATGTATAGAGAAGCTTCTTACAGTCTATTTGAACCAGTCTTCCGTCATTTCAGACTTTTCATATTCCAGATTGTTCATCCTGTCGAAAACGAGACACATTGGCCAAACCCACCTTCTCTAGCTTGTCAGAAGATAAAAGAGTCACACTACGTTTTCCTTGATTCCAGCAACAAGACGGTGTGTGTTATTATTCTCGAATACACGAATTAACAGTCAGGAGAGGCAAACGGATTTTCTACCCAGGTCGGTTCCTAGACATCGCCAACAAAGCCGATTTCCACACCGAGATCGCTGACAGTAGCCAAAGACATCGCTCGCACCGCCTGGAATCGCAGGGTTCTGTACTGCTGGCCAATATCGAGGCGACGCTGGATCTCACGTTCATTATTTGCGTCTCTGTCCCCATAAAAACCTACGAACGGCCTGTTCTTGAAGTTCTGTTTGTCAGTTCCAGAACATTGTCCCTCTGACTTGTTTAACCAACGTATTTGCTGCTTGATCTGCGTCTTCTCTAATAAGAAAATCCGTTCGTCTCTGAAGAACGCATCGCAACATCTTGCAGAATTAGAGGCTTGGATCCCACAACCCCTCCATAGCTCACCGCCATGTTTACCGTGGCATCCCTCCTCAACCCTGTCAAGCCAGACTTGCGAGGTACATATCAACCTTCAAGCCCATCGCCATCTCTTTGCACACCACCATCTACTTATGGTAGCCCTCAATCGTCAATACATTCATCAACCAAAAAGCAGAAGATGTCCAAAGACGGTGCTATTTTTGCTAAGGGTAAGATCAAGGGCGATGTCAACTTTCCGCCATTTCAACTGCTGGACAAGGAGATGAGGGCAGATGTCGAGAAATATCATGTCTTCCCACTAGGCAAGATTGATGAATACTCTCGTCACATTCCATACAACAGTGAAAAGAAGAACTTTCTCGAAAAGACAGGTCGGGAAAGCTTTGAAGGTATTATGGTATCCCTTCCAAAATCACTCTCGACCCATGCTTACCCAGAGTGCAGTCTTTCAATACACTTTCAAACTCCCGGGAGACGAAAAATTATATACTGTCATGTGGGATTACAACATTGGGCTTGTTCGCATCACACCATTCTTCAAATGTTGCAAATATTCAAAGGTATGAAATTCAGGAAATTGTGAGTAGTGAGACTAATGTCCTTGTAGACCACACCTGCGAAGATGCTGAATCTGAATCCTGGACTCAAGGAAATCACACATAGTATTACAGGCGGAGCACTTGCAGCACAAGGTGATTTTCTCTCCGTTCTTACCGTGCCGACTTACTAACATTCTACAGGTTACTGGATGCCATACGCCGCTGCTCTTGCAGTCTGCGCGACATTTTGTTCTCACATCGCCGGCGCCCTGATTCCAATTTTCGGACCATCATTTCCATCCCTCTGCGTTCCACCCGAAGCTCCTGAACATGGCCGCATGATTATCGACCCAGCAGTCGTCATCAAAGCCACGGCGGACGCAGAGGCATATCGAATGCGTCACATCATGCTCTCTCCCAGATCCAATCGCGATAGCTACTCCCCTCAACAACGCAGTCTTGAACCCCTCAACATACGTGCTACACCACCTTCCAACAATCTTGATCGACGGTCGCGTTTGAAGAGAGCGTACGGAGGTGAAAGTCCATATGGTACACCGACCGACACGGATGTGGACGGAAACGCCAGCGAGACGAGTAGTGGCGATGGGTATTACTGTTCGCCTGTTACACCCGTCTCTGCCAACAGCACCCATCCCAACATCCCGCAAACATGGCATGCACACAATATGCTTTCGCACAGCGCAAACTCGTCTATCAATATTCAGGAACCGCTTAAGCTCGTACCCGGCCCGAATCCCATTCTTAGTGCAATCCCTAGATCAACTGGTCTTGCTGACGTTCACATGAGTAAGCCCTGGGCTGCAGTAACCATTAAGCGAAGAGTTGATGAAGTTGATGCTGATGACGAGATGGAACCTGAGGAGCGTGGCATGGCTGCTAAGACGCAGGCGAGTAACAAAGTCCCTGCCTCCAATAATGAAATGTCAGACCTGGGCGATGGCGCTGGCGTCGAGCAAAAAGCTGCTTGGTTACTCATGAAGCTCAATGTCAAAGATGGAGAATATGGTAACGAAGTGGCTGCGAAGGAAGGTGGCTTGTCATATGATGGCCCACGAATCAAACGCAGAAGAGCCACCTCTGTGTGAGGTCCTTTCATCGAGGATAAACTTGGCGTCTGGGAGGTTAGAGGACATCACTCTGGTATGGCCGTGAGGTAATCGTCAAGTCGAAGGGCTATTGCGCATAATACTAATCCTACATCGGTATTGCATTTCAAAAGGAGTTGGTTTTGTTTTGTCTCATTGCGAGGGAAAAGGAGGAACCAGTGTGAGAGAGGAGGGACAGATCAGGAATTCTCAGTCACTCGATTGCTTGTCCATACACTTGCATCTTTTGTAACCATAGTCTCCATACCCTCGCGTTTCATCAATATCATCTACTGTCCACATTCTTTTGACTTGGCAACATGCACCTGACTCGGCTCAACTGGCCTGCTGGCACCTGACGTTTTCCTGACTGAAACGTTCTAGACCGCTACACATCCTTGACCCTGCAGTAGAAGCTTCGATCAGCTCGTGGCTATCCTCACTCGATCATATCAATTAAGCCAAGGTGAAGATCTCGGGTTTGTGTGTCTTGAATTCCTACCCCGTCTAAGGTTTCTCAATCACTCGCTTTCTCAGCAGCCTTCTTCGTCTTGAACTCCTGTATCCACGCAGCCGATTTCGCTTTCGGTACCACAAAAATCCTGACCACCTCGTCCACCACTTCCACGTTTTCGGCAGTCAGCACCTTGAGTAACGAAGCTTTCTTGCCGACCTTCAGCAAACCGCCTTTCGTAGTCTCCATGTAACACTCCACTGTTGCCGGTGTATACTCTCCTCTGACATCCCAAGGTAATGGCAGGATGTAACTTAGATGATGGCCCAGGGGCTCTAACTCGTTGAAAGCTTTGATGAAGTCGGACTCTAGGTGTAATGGGTAGAGTAGTATTGTTGGAAAGCTGATGGTCGATGTCGGATCCGTCGGGTCAGGACCTAATTCTATCTTGGCATCTTCCATTTCTGGAGGCTGAGCTGTTTTCCTGGTCTTGATGCCTCGTGCTTTTAATGCTGCTCGTAACGTGACTTGCTCCAGCCTGTTCTTCTGCTCCCTCTCCATCTCAATCTTTTTCCTCGCGGAAAGCAGTTCGTTTTTCTTGATGATTTCTCTCGCCACGCCTTTCAAGGCGCCATTTTCCGGGTCTATTGCCAGGCCTTTCGCACAAGCGTCATCGGCCTCCAGAATCTTCCCCAAACTCAATAATGCTTTTGAGGACCTATAGTAGGCCTTCATATTCTTGGGGTTGATCCGTAAGGCACTTGCACAGTCCATTGTACACTGACGATAATTCTTTAATTCCAGATGGCAAGCCGCTCGATTCACTAGACAAGCTTCCAATATCCCAACTTCCTTCTTCACTTCATCGCTATCCTCCTTTTTCCGTTCCGCATGCGTTGCTGTCTGCCGTTTCCTGACTTCAAGAAGCAGGACTTGTATAGCCTTCCCGTAAAACTCTTTAGCGTCTCGCCATCCCTTCTCCCTAAAACTCTCATTTCCACGCTCTTTGAATCCGCCTGCCACCTCTCCAGGAGTACCTTCGTAGGCTAATGCTTTCAGAGCTTCCAAATCGTCGTTCTCTTCCAGCTCGGTCATGAATAGAGGACTTTTATTCAACTCAGCAAGAATCTCTGTCGCGGATTTGTCTCGAAGGGCAGCCATGCCAGGGGGCATCTGGGGACCAGCTGTTCCGTCATCGTTGGTTGTCGGAGCTGTGGAGGCAAAGGCATTCATAGCTTGGGTGAGGAGGTCGGGGCCTGGGATTGGAGCGGCATTTTGGGGAGGCTCTGAAACRTTGACTTCATCCTTGAAATCGTCGGATAGCTCTTCTATCTTCATGTTTGCGGGGTTGCAATCTACTAAGTAACTGCGGTATACCAAAAGCTGTTCTGGGGGAAAATATTTTGGAGGGGTATTTCGAAGGATTGATACTGTAAAAGCAGCACCGATTGAAGGCTATTTTTGTTAGCCACAGGTTTCTGCGCGAGCGCTGCTTTGTGTGCTTATCGCGATAAGCAGCTTACGGAGTACCTAGGTACTTCGAAGTAGCAGCCATATTTTTGCCCCGCCACATACGAAGTAGCAGGGTTTACACGTCTTCTGTGGCGCCTTACGCACTGACTGCTTGGCTCGCCAACCTCATCCGTTGCGGCTCCTTCCTCATCTTGCTTGTATCGCGCGCCATCAATCTATGGGTCTATAGGCCTTTTGCTAGCAAGAGAAGTGTGACAGGAGTGAAGAAAGATTGCAATTTGGACATTTTGAATATCAGGGGATTCGTCCTACTACAACGACACGATGGCGGACAAGACAGCGAAGTATCGGCAGGAGATCCAGCAGGTAGATAAGCCCATCCCATATGCACATGATATGATGAGGCGATGTCGGGAGCGGTCAATGCATTCGAATTGTTACTATAGACTAACACAATTCTAGATGATGTATGTCTCTGGAGAAACTGCCGAAGCTTCCCCAGAAACTACAGGAATGATTGAGGAGATCGTGCGACAGCAAGTCATCGAGATGGTAAGTGTAGATTTCGACGTCGTATTGGTCAACAAAGTCTACCAAGATTATTATACTCATAATTCTTAAGCTACGGCAATGTACTGAACAAGCTGCTCGAAGAGGAAGCAGATCGATCTCTACCGACGACCTGATCTTCTTGATCCGTCAAGACATCGCAAAAGTGTCCCGACTACGGACATTCCTTTCCTGGAAGGATGTACGAAAGAACGTCAAGGACTCCGATGATAAAGGAGGAGAGGTTGACGTGGGGACTGGAGACGAGCCCGTTGCAGCAGGAGCAGGAGGCCCGGCTGTGGTTGATACCGCCAAGAAGAACAAAAAGGCCAAGGTCGGCCTGCCCTGGGAAGTGCCTTCTTTCTACAATCAAGAAGTGCCCGAACGAGACGACGAAGAAGATGAAGACGAAGAAGAAATGAATTACGCAACCCTACAGCGATTAAAGAAAGCCGACGAGCGGACAAAAGCCATGACCAAGGAAGAATACGTCACATGGTCAGAATATCGCCAAGCCTCCTTCACGTTCCGGAAAGGGAAGCGATTCAAGGAGTGGGCTGGATTTGGAGTCGTCACGGATTCGAAACCGAACGACGATATTGTCGATATTCTCGGTTTCTTGACTTTCGAGATCGTGCAGACACTCACGGAAGAAGCGCTCAAGATCAAGGAGCAGGAAGACTTGGGCAAGGATAAGTCAGGTGGTGAGCAACAGGGAAAGAAACGCAAATTGACTGGTCTCTTCGATCCGCCGTCGGAGGGACGCACTCCTGTTGAGCCAAGGCACATTCAAGAGGCGTTCCGACGGCTGCAGCAGCGGCCGAATAAGCAGCGTGCGATGTGCAATTTTACGAGAGGGTTGAATAGGACACCACTCAAATTGGTAAGAAAGACACCACTGCAGTTTCCCTCCTCCTGCTGTGCGATCACTAAAGATTACTATAGTTCTAAATTTACGGGGTTGGATTTCTGGATTCGGAGTTCCACGGTCGGTTGGTTAGGTAGAAGGTAAAAAGGGGTTCATCTGGATTGATACCACCATATTGTATTGTATATACCCTTGGGCGTAATACGTAGGTCATATATGGAAAAGCTTCATTACCAAACTTGGTTTTGCCGGACACGGTGTCATCCTGGTAGATAGGGAAGGAGAATTCAGACGGTAAGGTCCAAATGTCAAACGCGATTTCGATGGCATCCGCGAGTCGCGCACGTTATATTCGATGAGGAAGGAACAAAAAGTGGAGACTCTTTCCTTAGCTTCAGTATAAACCCCCCCCCCTCGGAATCAAAATCGCGAACTTTCTCAACAACAAAACACGATGTTGCAGCTATGCTCTGAGCGAGTGCTCGCAACTACCAATCCTACTCAGTCGCCACGAGCTGAGCCTGTCATCACCAAAGATACGACAGTCGACAAATCACCACCACTTGTCGAAGACGAAAAGTTCAACTTCCAAAATCTCCCGACCGAGCTGCGTCTCAAAATCATACGTCTCACTTTCGTGCCCCAGATCATCACATTAGACTTTCATATGTTAGGCGAAGAACCACCTCAACATCCGCTTCCTCGCAACCTTTCATTTGCTCCCATTGCCCTCTGCCTCAATCACGAGACTCGAAATGAGGCTTTAAAACATTATCAACTACTGGACTGCTCAAAATTTTCGAAGTGGACTTTGCCAGTCATCTACATGAACGACGACCTGGACTGCCTTACACTTCCAATTCGAATTCATTCCAGCTTTGTACGCGCCTTAAACCGCTGGCATGCTGGCATGCTATTGATGCATTCTTTCGTGGCCGCATTACAGAGAGCAAAAAGTACGAACATTTCACTTTTGTTCAGAGATGTGCCACAGAGAGCACTCATTGAGATGATGAATGACTTCACCGTGACGCGGCACCCATGGGGCACGGATTATGGTTATGGTCAGCTGTTCCTAAAAGTACGCGAAGCTACATTCATTGCAGTGCCTTTCCACGAGGATCTCACCACCGAGAGCGGAGGACAGTTAACGGATGAGGAGCTGGCACGATATTTGGAAGATCAGACCAAATCAAACGATTCGTTGACATGGCTATATAGTAACAGCGAGAGGGTAGTAAAGATCGATCGAGCAGGTCAGCTTGATAATGGTGTGGGTATTGTGATTAAGTGCTCTAGGATAGATTCGCCGACGACAACAAGCAATATATGATCGCGCTTCATGATACCTGGTCGAACGAAGGAAGGGCATCTGAGCGTTTTGGGCAGCGGAAGATGAACTGGAGCTTACCCACGAACAAGTCCAAAACCTAGACAATCACTTTGTACCGTACAGCTGCTATTTCCCGCCCTTGAATTGATTTATCAATTGAAGCATCGAAAATCTCAATGTGCTTTACTCGTGCAATCCTATCAAATGTACGGTGTAGCTTGGTTTGTGATAAGGTTCAAAGAGCTTCTRGGAAGTGTACGAAAGAGACGATAATCATTTGGTGTAAAACGTTGTCCCCGCGAATGTTGGCCAAAAGTTCATTACTTTTAAAGATTGCTAAATATCTTGTTTTCCACCTAGAGCAAGAAAACCCTGCATTCTGCTAATCTCACTATAGTGGCCGCACCAACTTGAGCGACCTTTTTATAGACACTCATCGCCATTTTCTAGTAGCATATCCTCCATCATGGGCAGATATTCTGGAACATTTGGAGAATAATTCTTCGAAAGTTCACACAACATAGTGGATGCTACTTGACGCTTAGCCTGACCCTGGAGAGAAAAGTTATGGCTCTCTTTAGTCCTAAGAAGACACGCCAAAGGAAGGACAGACGCATGGTTCCAAACGATTGACGAAACTTAGATTTCCTGCTGCAGGGAGCCCCTCAGTAAATCAGATCTTCCGATGGCATGATGTCTCCTAGTAATCGACTTCAGTTCTATACCATGAGCAATAGGATTCTATTTCAGCACACAATCAGAGTGAATTCGTGTGAATTTTTCACACCTATTCCCATCAGAGATCAAAAGCACCCGGATCGTACAAAACGTATGGCATTAGAGCGGGATAAAGACCAGTCAAGGACTGGCCCGATATCTACATGAATTCAAAGCCAGACTGCTTGATTTTGATCGGTTGTTGAAGTGTTGTTTCCCTATGGCAATTRATTTTTCGATGAAGCTTTCGCTTATCTCTTACTCTGTACAACTGCCTGTTTTCGAGCGCAAAACAAGCTTCGACTAAAAGAAGTGTGTGTAGTCCTATTATGGGTATTATTGTGGGCACTATCATGGGTCTATAGCCAACTATAGTATGTCTATACATCGACTTCACCGTGTACAACTTGGCATCAAGTGTTCTAAGAGGTCAAAGCGGAAAAGAGGCAGTTGTACAGAGTAAGAGATACAGAGGTTAGTTTTGATTACGGTCATATGATTGTGATCCGCGAGGGCGAATGGTCGAGCTTGGAAAGTTGTGGCGGTGCTAGTAATGATTTGCTGTGTGGTCGTTCTGGGAATTTCAAGCAAGGGGTCTATATGTGTTTGCATTGATCTTGCGCAAATACCTGCCCACTGACAACACTTTTGAGTCTTTACCATTATATACTTACTTGGTATCTACCCGGGACTTCTTTCACTCTGAGGATCTGCGGATCTTGGCCTTGATGCGAACAAAAGTTCTACACCAGGTAAGTCGGTATATCGCTACATAACGTAGATATAAAAGCAGTGCTCACAAGCGCGAAGACACATTGACACTGTGCCTCAAAGAGAAGGAATTGAGTCGTATTTAGAAGTTTGGATCTGCTGACTTTGTGCATCTTCTGCTACGGAAGCAACATCAATCCCATGTCCTTTGTATCTGATAAATGCAGGCCGAATCGTACTTAACTTGAATCCAGTGGGGTATTCTGTCGTTCATCGCATAACGTCTGCAAAGATATAATAGCGTTTTAGATTAGCTGCTTTTTTCTGATAATTAGCAATATCTGCAATTGACAGCATTGAACAGAACGCAAAGTAAGTATCAGAGCGGATGAAAATGAAGTTGTTGTTCCTTCGGTCGAGGACGAGAATCTGCCGAAGAAGTGAAGTGCTGAAGTTCGCTTCGGGCCGAACAGCCGATACAAGCCGTCCCAAGCTTATGGTCTAAGCTTCGCCCCCGACAAATGAGAGAGCAAGATCATTGGCTAGAACTTTAGATATATGGGTCCAATTACACTCTTTGTCGATCTCGCATGTACTGCAGAGCATCCGAGATCTGAACCCTGTCAAGCTGACTTGTTTTCGGCGGCAGTGAAAAGTCCACTCCCAGCTGTGCTGAGGGTTAGGAGACTCGCATCTAGACCTTCCAATGTTGCTTTACCCTCAAACAATTGGTGACATCAAAATTAGGTCGCCGTCGGGTGTACGACCTAGTTTGAGGTTCGARGAGATGGCCAATCAGAAGCAGTCGTGAGCCTACTTAGCCTTCCGTAGCAGCTCCAGCTCTCCCGAGGTCTAGGTATGTAGGGCTGTTAGAAGTGGTGCAGATCAACTGGGTACAGCCAAGGCAAGCTCGAGGGACACAGCACGTTTGCCCACTAGTAAACAAACGCCCGCATGTGGAAATTTCCTTGTGCATTTCCTTCAGTCGCATCTCCTCTTTCGCATCTCCTTCGCAAGTATCATTGAAAGCAGATTACAGTATCAATTTCGACGTGCCGGTCAGATGGCATACAATCAACCTGCGCATGGAGGGGCGGCGGATGGATACTATCAAGGTGGTCAACAGGACATTGGCATGCAGCAGCAAAACTATGGACAACAACAGTTCCATAACCCAGGACAAGGGCCATATCAGCAACAACAATCCCCTCCTCAGCCTGAGCAATATCCACAATCACCTCCAAACTTCACAGAGCATCAACAAAACAGCAGCAATGAGAAGCAGGGCTTCGATCAAAAGTTCAAGCTCGACAAACCAAAATTCAACGATATATGGGCGGCATTGTTGTTTCTTGCAACTGTCGCCGGATTTGCWGCTGTTAGCGGATTGACGCTCTATGGATATGCTAGCACGTCAAACCGGCAGGGAAATGGAATCTACAATGGCGGAAATGTGACGCAGATTGCGCCCAACACGAATACCATGATTTTATTGTGAGAATGATCACACGAGAATTAAGCGTATCATTGCTAATCACTGAATAGCGGACTGGTTCTGGGAGCAGCATTTCTATTAAGCGCAGCTTATTTCTGGATTATTCGAGCTTTTACGAAACAGTAGGTAAATTCTTGTTGTATGGGATCTTAGTCGCTAATGACTTACAGGGCCATCTGGATTACTGGTATCTTGCAGATCGTCTTCGGCTTGGGTACGGCGATTTTATACTTTGTGAGGCATTATTGTAAGTTTACCCAGCTGTGCTTCTTAAATATGATGGGGTTGCAGTTTCAAACGGGAACTGCGCCCAGAGGAATCAGATCTTCGAGCCATCTACCCCACAAATCGCGCCATTGCTGATTCTTTATATTTATAGATAGCGCCGCGATCGTCTACCTTATATTCACAATATTCTACATTGTGTGCTTTATTTCTTGGATCCCACGGATACCTTTCTCGGTATTGATGCTCCAAGTTGTTATCGACGTCTCAAAAAACTACGGACACGTCTTCATCGTATCCATGCTTGGCGGGATTGTCGCAACCGCATTCGGAGCATGGTTCTCTGTYACTCTAGTTTCTGTATATGCTGCATATTATCCTGGAGGACCGAATTGCGGAACCGATGGAGAAAATTGTAGCAAAGCAAAAGTCATTGGCTTGATGGTCTTTATCACATTTGCAGGATACTGGATCACAGAGGTTATCAAGAACGTTATTCATGTGACGATCTCTGGAGTTTATGGTTCATGGTATTTCTGCTCTCAAAAGCCAGGAGGCGTGCCGAAAGGTGCTACAAGAGGCGCATTCAAGCGATCGGTAACCTACAGCTTTGGAAGTATCAGTTTCGGCAGTTTGTTGGTCGCCATCATTCAGCTGCTTCGTCAAGCTTGCTCCATCGCCCGACAGAATGAGATGGCACAGGGCAACATAGTTGGATCAATCTTGTTCTGTGTTCTAGGATGCTTCATTGGGATACTTGAGTGGGCTGTTCAATTCATCAACGAATACGCGTTCTCGTACATTGCGCTTTACGGCAAGGCATATATTCCAGCTGCAAAGGTAAAACATATCCCTCCTTCGGAGCTACATATTTACTAACGTTTGAAGGTAACTTGGAAAATGATGAAAGATCGCGGCATCGACGCCCTTGTCAATGAATGTCTCATCAACCCCGTCCTCACTATGGGCTCGGTGTTCGTATCCTACGCCTGCTCTTTACTTGCATATCTCTACCTTATAATCACCAAGCCGGAGTACAACCAGGACAATTCTTTTACCGCTGTGATCATGGCCTTTTCTTTCTTGATCGGACTACAGATCTGCAATATCTTCCTGGTACCAATCAAAAGCGGAGTTGCAACTTTCTTCATTGCTATGGCTTTCGACCCTGAGGTTCTTATCAACGAATATCCGGACCTGTGGCAGCGCATGATCGCAGTGTACCCTCACGTTCAACAGGCTGTGCATGTCTAGGTCAACTATGGCAAGGACTGGGTTGGTCAGCTCAAAGTTGAAGAAGTAGATGATGGCTGGGAGTGAGTGAATGTCTGTGTATATATATAGAGGAGCGGTGGGAAAACCATTGGTGTGGGAATGGAGATACCCTTGACAGTGGCGTTTGATATTGAGCATTGGAATTCTTGCCTGTCTCTTTTCGGGAGGGCGGGAATGGTACATAGGACTACATCGTCACCTAGAAGGCATGAGATTAATGTTTACTTATAATCGCATCTCGTCTGTAATTTATTTGTGAGTTATTGATGATTACTAAATGAGGCTGGGAATCTCATGAAGTATTGATGATATCCGTTGTGTAGTTACAAARGCGCCACGTAGAGAGTCTGATCTCCTGAAAATGATGCTCCTCTGTGATCAGCGTCACTGTACGTATAGTATAGTCAACACAATTAGCTCTGTTCACATGTTGGTTGATAACTATGTGTCGTGTGGACCGACAGAAGAGTAGCTCTGCAAATGACGCCGACATGAATTTGCCGGGCGATCTTGGAATGGAAGTGAAGATCATCAAGAGTATGAGACCGCAAGCATTGAGCGTTACATGCTTAAGCACGTGTCGTTGAGATGCCAAGCAACAGATTCAATTTAAGCAATTGACCATTCCTGACCATGAATACAATAGAAGAYCAAATGGGTGTAGCAATTTGTACAATGTCTCTGTTCTGGGCTTTCGAATTCGCACGATTGCAACACAAATTCGACGACTATTGTGACACGATCTGTCGTAAATATATGGAAGAAATGTGGAGAGTTAGCTGAGCTTGCATATGTTATTGGGAATTTCTGTCTCAAGAATATCAATAGAAGACTATTAGTTCTTATTGTTTCGGTCAAACACTTTCGCAGTGAGGACAACGACATGGCACTTGGAAAACACATTTGGGTAATTAAATCTTTACTGTGTATATCGTGAGAAGAAGCATCGCAATCTATGCCGTAGAAAAGACCACAAAGCCAAAATGCACAACTCGACTTCCTTTGATTTGACATTCTTCTCTGGAGGTTCTTTTGTCTCCAGTATGTACTTCACCTTTTTCTTCGAAGGCCAACCATCCCTTAACGCCCGCGAGTCTGCTCCGCTGCTAATTGTGACAACATGAGTCTCATCTAACCATTAAGGTAGCTTCGGATAGCCCCTTGAAGCTTTGTGGCACCTTCCCCGAGAACCTGGGTCAAGTTGTCCAAATCGTCGCCGGCGGTGACTCCAAACTTTCTGACGAAATCCTTTGCAGCGCTTTCCAGATCACCGTAGTCCTCTCCTCCCTCTGGCTCATCGGGCCGTCCGAAATATGCGTTAGAAGAAATAGCTGAGGCGCCCTCAAACCCTTGTAGCCGGCTCTTGGCCTCAGACTTGGCGTTTGGATCGAAGTCACCCTTTCCAAAGAACTCATCGGATCCAATACCCTTTTGGCTGCCAAATTTTTGGCGGGCATACTTCTCCTCGTCATCTGTAAACACAATTAGAAGGACAAATCACGCAGGGCCGGTAGTACGAACCATCCTGAGTTGCCTTGATTGGGCCTACGGACCCAAATCCACCCATTTTCTTTGCCGCAGGAGCAGCAGGTTTTCCTCCTCCAATCTGGCCAAAACCAAGTCTACCCATACCCATACCTAATCTCTCTAGTTCGCTGTTAGATCGCTCGTGTTTCTGAGTACCATATCCTGCTCTTCCCGGGCTAGTTGGTGTTGGTGAAGCAATCTTTGGCAAGTCGGCGGATTTGGCAGCTGTCTTCTTGGGAGCTTCTTCCGCATCTGGGTCGTAACCCAATTTAGAAATCCTCTCAGCCTCCTCCTTTGCTTTTTTTTCAGCGGCGTCGAAGTCAATTACGTCGCCTGTCACTTTCTTTGCGCCCAGCTTTGTCTTCTTAGCTCCCAACACATTAGCCTTTCGTGGTCCCGAACCAGTGTTTGCGCTCTTGCGCAACGCAGCAGATGATGTGATTCTGCTGGCTGGAGTTGCAGATGTTCCTTCAGCACCTGCAAGAGGGGAAGCTGTCCTTGCAATCCCGCTGCCGTTGCCATTTCCAGCGTTCAAAAATGGGGATGGAGTTCGTCCAACGATAGGTGGCGTTGCGGTTCGAGATATTGGAGGTGTGGGCCGCTTGATAGAGGGCTTATCCCAAGAAGAAAAGAAATCGTCATCAGGTTCGCCTGCCGGTGTAGAAGTACCATCGGTCGGTCCATTGCTCATGACATCTGTGATCACAACTTCTGTTGGATATCTTCACGTGTTAGGGATGCAGTGATTGGTTTTTCGAGATGACACTTACTCTGTCGCATCTCGCGCTGCTCTTCTCTTCAGCTCCTCCTTGTACTTCGTGGCGGCGTTCGAGGTATATTTTGTTGTAGGATCTTTGCTATTCAAAGCTGCGGATCCACCGTTGGATTGAAAGAACTTGGTCGCAGATTCATTACCGCCAACTTTCATAATACGCAGTTGATCCCATTGCCATTCTAATCCCATTGTTAGTCTATATCTAACTGTCGTCGTCTCAACTTAGCACATACGGTCGAGATTGGTAGAGCGCACAAAGGAGATATGGACTCCCAAATTTCGATGATTCGAGGAGCAGTCAAGACACAAGTAAATTCCGAATGGCACCGATGTCCAAGTAGGATTTTTGGCTCCGCAGTCAAAGCATATCTAGGAGGTTCCTACATCAGCTTTCTGTGTAGCATTGATATCTACGATCAGGGGCGTTCAACTGCTTACTCTGTTCGCGGGTTTCGTTCGCAACTTCTCGAATATTTTCTGTGATTGCGTCTTGGAGGCTAGGGCAGCCATGTTTGCGGTTCTGAGACACGATCGCAGGTTTGGCAGATACGTTGGATGGCCAGGAGAGCGGTTGTAAGTGTAGATGTGTAGTCTCTCCTATTCCCAGGGGTGGTCGGGGTTAATAAAATCGAGGGGCCACCTGGGCACTTTGCGATTGAGACGATGGGCCGGCGCCCGAAGGGCTCTAACCACATTCGATCTAGCGTCGGCTTGGAGCTTCCCCACATTCGACGACGAAGCTTCGGTTGAAAACAACAGATGGAATATAAACATACAGTAGCTTCGAATGATTTTACCTAACCATATAAGAAAATCACAATTTACATAATGATTTCTTTGACTCGTACTGTGCCACTTTTATCTTTGCCGGCAACACTTCGTCCTATTATTGCAGCACGATTATATGCGACGCAAACTGGATTAGGAACTTCAAGTACATCTCCCCCACCAAGACGGAAGGCAGTCACAGCGTTCAACGATGATGGGAGGGTAGCATGGGGGAACTTATCGCCTATGGAGAAGGCAGCTAGGACTACCCAACAGAGCTTTAACTTTGGCATGATTCTTGTCGGCGCGGTGTTGACAGTTAGCTTCAATACATTCTCGAAAGATTGAAGAGTTATATTAATCTTTGTTTCAGGGAGGTGTGACTTATGTCATGTATACTGAGGTCTTCGCGCCCGATAGCAAAGTAAACCATTTCAATCGAGCAGTCAAGCAAGTTAAGGAGGACCAAAGGTGCACGGAGTTATTAGGAAATGGCAAGAAGATTACCGCATATGGAGAGCCAACTTGGAACAAATGGGCGAGGGCGCGACCAATAGCGTATGCATGATAGAGACTTCACGACAGGAGCTATGCTGATGTTCTGTAGATCGAGGATAGAAAAGGATAGGCGCGGTGTTGAACATTTATTGATGCACTTTAATGTGAGTACTGCATTGGGACCATTTATTAAATGGAGCTAATAGTATTTAGGTCGAGGGACCACTCAACAAAGGAGTCGTAAACTTACATATGCAAAAGTCGCCGTCGGAAAGCGAATTTGTTTACAAGTTCTTGGCTTTGGATGTTCCTGGACAGCAACGAATATATCTGGAAAATGCAGAAACAGACCCGGAAAGTTCTGCAAAAAGTAAAACAAAATTATTTGGGATATCCTGGCGTTGAGGACTTCAAGGAGAAGCACCGTCTCTGGCGCCGCTTCATGTAATATGTGTACTATAGTGTAGTGTACAATGATACCCCGTACTTCATGATCCCCCAGAGTCAAGGTTCGATGTTTAGCAGTCAGTATTTGCCGTGTTTTTCTCTCAACCGTGGCCAGCTTCTCAAAAAGTTGACGCCTCAAGAACTCGTAGCGGAGTCTACATCCTCCTCGAGACCAGCTCCAACTGTGATGTTGCTTGATTGTTATCGTGCGCTGAAAGAGCCACAGAATAATACTGTTCAGACCTGTCTTTCGTGCAGGATCGCAAAGATAGAATGTTTATTATATCTCAATTTATAGTTTCCTTTCACAGACAAGCACTGACAGAATGAAAAGGTCGATCGAAGCTCCAAAGTCGCTCTGGAAAGACGATGCTAGCTAGTGTTATTCTGCTCGACCTAGCACCGCCGCTTAAACCAACAGCGTCGGCAGACTTCCATTCACTACATCAACGACGAATCGCGTATCGGCATGTCCTCGGCCCCAATACCCATATTTATCAAGATTYGCCCTTATATATCCAAATAGCAGAATCTCTTTCATAATTCCAAGTTGGACACACCATCCAGCCCGCTGGTAGCCCGACCCACACTACTTTCAACTCCGATTTCGGTTGTTAGACATTGGCCCCTACTTTAATACTTCATTGTTAGTACGGGAGTGTGAAGACCTACATTTGTACCCCCACCGGCGCGGGTTCTACCATATCTCGACATGGTTTGTAGGGCGAGGCCTCAGACACGACTCAACATCTATTCGCCGGCAGGTGATTGAGTCCTGCTCCTGAGGGCATGAGTAATTGCCCAGAAATGGGAAGAACATGTTTTTGCTTCCCAAACCTTGGAATTGTTTTTTGCTTTTGTTTGCTTTGGTGTTGTTGTTTTTGTTTTTGTTGCTCTGCGAAGCGAGGAAAAGTGGGTCCATGTAAATTTATATACGTCCCGAGCCACGGCTGTGAACCAGACTTCTACCTTGGTTCCTTCCTGTATATCTATGATACCTTTTCATCCGCAATCTGAAGGTTCTGCTCTCCCAAATACATTGTACGCGCACGCATGAYCCATTAGAGGATAGAGTGACAACCACAGCTGGTAGTTATTTAATCAAGTAATAGGAGCACCTCTCACGCACTTTATGGACACTTCTGATCGCATTACATCATTCCGACGGGTAGTCAATCAAGACTAGAACCATCAACAGTTACAAACTAGGCGTCTAATTTGTGCGCTGCCGCATGGTAACATAGTGTCATCCGATCGGGATCTTCTGGGTTTGGCTCGCTGCGAAAAGATAAGGAGAAAGTCTTTGATCTTTGTATAGCTTCCAGCCATCATTATATGGGAGAAGACATGGCCCAGCCAACAATCATGCGCTGGGGGGGGGGCTCTTGATTCCTGGTGCATCACTTCGGACGCGCCCTACATCCGGGTCACTCCCGGGGCATCAACCTCCGTTGTATGTACATGTCAATCCCGCCCTGGAATTTTGTGCTTAGCAGAAATCAGTGAGTCAATATCATGCCGATACCTACGCAGATGGCAGTGCTTTGGCTGTTTCGATATCTTCATGACGGATATCATGATCATGTACTTGGTATGTACGCGACCCGCCAACGCCAAGCAATGGTTCCAATCATTCAAGCGTGAGATATCTTCCTTGAAGATTCATCTTCGCCGATTCTCGCTATGAAATGGCCGAGGTCTTCGTGGTCAGTGGGTGAAAAGAGGATCCCAATTTGCCCAGGTGTCGAGGCATGAACGTGGATTCGTATGCGTTTATGACTTGGATAATATGAGGGTTTGATAGATCTCTCACCACAGCTACTTCTTGCCGTATGAGGGTCAAAGTCACTCTTGAGCCACGTACGGAAATCTGATAATTTTCCTGGCTAATATGAATCCATTTCTGTCATTTTTACCATGGTATTTCACACATGGTTCGTACTGAGAAACTGCAGCTATCCCGCCTCGAGAACAGCAGTTTGAAATTTACCTTCATAACACACACATACGATTTTCACAATGAGGATGTCAATCAAGAACATTGAACAGTATCTCTCCATTAGTTGGATATCTACCTTGAGATGCTATACTATCTGCGAGAAGTTTGTGGAATAGCTGAATTAGCTGGGATATCATTGTCGTAACTTCATAATACATCATTATAGAGCTGCTGCTTCCTTGACACCGTGTCTAAGCCTTGAGCCCAATAAGATCCAACGTCTTGATTTTACTGATTTTCGTATCCTCCCCACTCAAGTTTGCATCAACCCTGATCAGCAAACTCTTGATGTCTGTAAACTTGCTAGCTTTCATCTTAAGCTCTGCAACACCGTCCACATATTCATCACTGAACACGTTGAATGCTTGCGTGTTCTCAGCCTTCGCCAAAGACGCCTCCATGTCGAGATCGTTGGTTTCAACCCCGTCTTTATCTTTTGTGAATGCGATCGGCACATTTGTACCAATCTGGATGCGAGATGGAGCATTAGGCTGGGCGGCTTTATCGACTGTGATCTTGAGGTGGGAAGGTGTGACAGATTGCGTAAAGGGTATATAGATAAGTACTCGTGCTCCAGATGTCGAAGTGACGGCATAACCGGCAGGCGGGGGAGAGGCAATGTTGCGCACTGAAGACATGATCGAGTTGCCAAGCAGTCTTCCACCCTCCACGTATATCAGACTCCTTAAGCTACCAGGAGCTGTTCCCCCTTCTTTCGTGCTCGCCGGCGTCGCAGGTCCTTCTTTAATAACCGCACTGGTGTAGTATCCAACTTTCGTGCCGAGCTGCTGAACATCCGCACCTTTCACTTCGTCTACTCTCTTTCCTCCCTTGTAGAATTGAAATGTCGGCATCGCAGATATGCCGCACTGCTGCGCGACATCTTTCGCTTGGTCGACATCGACCTGGGCGAAGGTAATGGATGGCGAGGCGGCATGTTGAGTCGCGAACTTCGCAAATGCAGGAGATATGGCTTTACATGGACCGCACCAGGTCGCGTAGAAATCGATTATGAGAAGAGCTGATGATCCCCTGAGAGCGTTAAACTGGGAGAGAGATTTTATTTCGATCATTTTGTTGGAGTTTCTGTTGTGTCTGGGAAGAAAGCTTTGGTGGGGTGAGGTCCCCAAGCTTTTGAGGATGATCGCGGAGCTGATTTGTCAGCCTCGACACCTTGCTGACAACCGTTCTCGRTTTCTTCCACCTTCTTTCCCATTGTATCAAATAATCATTCAACTCATGACTCTAGAGCAATTCGGAACGACTTTGACCCAACGTGGGTTTGAGGTCCGGGCCGTGACACTCGTTGCGGCCTCTAGAGCTAACTTCAATAGAGCCTCAATGAGCCACCAATACCTGCGTGTATGTACGTCAGAGATCATAGACAAACTTGTTCTGGACATTTTTATTGCGACAATACCGATTACCAAGAGCTTAATCTTCGAGTGCTCGAATGCGGTCGAGTCCCAGTAGGCATCTTTGAGCGAAGATACTCCCTCATTCTACTTCGAAGTAGTTGATTCTCGTATTAGTCTGACGCCACATGTTGCCACGAGAACGGGAGGCTTGGTAGCATATCATGCTTTCGTCGTTTACTCGGGTCTTCTTCTCGGTTCCTTCCAAGGGTACCTTAGCTAGTCAAAACATCACAAGGACATATGCAGATACAAGCTTGGCCTGCATGATGACAATCCCTCTGTCTATGGCGCTGCGGGGAACAGCCGGAGAATATAGAAAAGCATACATACAGTACTTCGAAGTATATGGACTACCGCACCTACCCTTGATGGAATTTGGGAATCTGGTTTCCAGCCCGATGGTTGTTAATCAAATTATCAGATGATCTGCAGGAACACGTGCACCTGGGACCGAAAGGCAACCTTCCAAATGCCCATTAAGCGAGTCCAATCCGGAGCTATCCTTGAAGCCTCAAGAGCTCTCCTACAGGATCCCTCGTACAAGCTAGCTTAAATGTTCGCTAGAACATCAATGGAGAATTGGAGATGAGGGGTACAGACGGGCACAACTCACAACGGCAAAACTAACCAAAATTATGTGGTTGCACAATGAAAGCCTCGGATGATCCGGCCAAACAAAGAGCTCTAGCTTCTATAGCCCAGGAACTTGGAATCAGCTTCAAAACTCCATTGAAGTTCCCCGCTTATGATAGATGTACTTAAGTACTTACGTATATAGCTGCCTGCGTTGCTCCCAAAGTGCTTCCAGCAACTTATGAAGTTATGCACAAGATGGCTATCACTAAGTTGCAATTGTTGTTTGCGTTGACTGCGTTCGCGTCGTGGACCGCAGGTAAGCTGGCTCTTTCACTCTGTTTACATACCTTAAGCTCATACCCTATCGTAGCTCAAGCTCCATCTACTACCTATCGCCAAATTCCAACTTTGCCTGCAGCAGCTGGAAATGCCCCAAGCTTGACCCCTACAATTCTCGACCCTGAGGCTCCAGACTCTCAGGCTCTGTGCCCTGGTTATAAAGGGAGCAATGTACAAGAGACAGCTTATGGGCTCACAGCAGATTTGACACTCGCTAGCGCAGCTTGCAACACATTCGGAATCGACATTGAAGAATTGGTCTTGACAGTTGAATATCAAACCCAGCAGCGGTTGAAGGTTCAAATCTTGCCCAAGTATCTTGCGCCGGCCAATTCAAGTTACTTTTTCTTGCCTGAGTATATCTCTGGTTATCCAAGTGCCGAGGAACATCACGAGAATGATCTCAAATTTACCTGGTCYAACGACCCTTCGTTCCAATTCCAGGTCACTAGACTATCAAATGGCGCCGTTCTCTTTTCAACCTACGCCAGCAAGATTGTTTATCAAAATCAATTCATTGAACTTGCTACTAGTATGGTAGAGAACTACAACATTTACGGTCTTGCAGAAAATACTCACTCATTCCGGCTGGGGAACAATTACACGCAGACATTTTGGAATGCCGATGCTGGTAACACTATTGATTTCAACGCTTACGGTACCCACCCACTCTACGTCGAGACGAGATATGGTGACGGTAGCTCGCTCTCGCATGGAGTCTACGCCCGCAATGCTCACGCTCAAGAGTGGTTGCTTCGGGAAGAGAAAGTTACGTACCGAGCTATCGGCGGAAGTTTCGACTTTTACTTCATCTCCGGACCTACTGCGAAAGAAGTGGTCGCTCAGTACCAAGCTGGAATCGTTGGCTTGCCGGCATTCCACATGTATTGGCTTCTTGGCTTCCACCAGTGTCGATGGGGATACCAGAATTGGACCGTTCTTCAGGAGGTTATTGATAACTATGCTCGATTCGATATCCAATTGGAGACTATCTGGACCGATATTGACTACGTAAGTTTTGGTTCTCATCTGCATTCGAGGACATGTTACTAACTTCCACCTTTAGATGTATGTTTGAGATTCGACCTACTCCGTGTGTGGAGYGGTACTACCGATATATTGCCTGTCCAGATTGCTGACAGATCATTCACAGGGACCAGTATAGAGATTTCACCAACGGTATGATGAATTTCCCCGTTGATGTTGGACAAGAATTCCTTGCCAGGCTTCACGCAACCGGCCAACATTACGTACCAATCGTTGATTCCAACATTTACGTACCAAATCCCACCAATGGCTCTGACAACTACGACACCTACGCCCGTGGAGCTGCACTCAATGCTTTCATTCGTAACGCTGATGAGGGACTCTACATTGGCGACAACTGGCCAGGATACTCTGTATGGGGAGACTTCCTCGTTCCACAAGGTCAAGAATGGTGGACCGGAGAGCTTCTAGACTGGTACAAGGACATCCAATACGATGGTATCTGGGTCGATCTCAACGAAGCTTCATCCTTCTGTGTTGGAAGTTGTGGGACTGGTCAGCTCGAGATGAACCCAATTCATCCTCCATTCAAACTACCCGGCGAGTACCTTAATATCGATTATGCATACCCGGAATCAATGAACGTCACCAACACAACTGAGTGGGCTAGCATTGTTTCGGCATCGATGGTACAGTCGGCTTTAGTTGAGGCGTCGGTCTCAGCTAATCCACCTGTTCCTACTACTACACGAGGTTTCACAGAACCAAGCGTGGAGAGAAATCTACTTTATCCACCGTACGTGATCAACAATGTCTTCGCTGGACACGCGTTGTCGAAGAGTACCATTGCACCCAACGCCACCCACAACGACGAGTATCAATCAAGAGAATATGATTTCCACAATGTAAGTTGTCTCATCAATCAGGAATCCGCCACTGTTTCTCACTCACTGCGTTTTAGGTTTTCGGTCACATGCTCTTTAATGCCACCTATCAAGGTCTCTTGGAAGTGTTCCCAGGTCGCAGACCATTTGTCGTCACCCGAAGCACATTCGCTGGATCTGGAAAATACGGTGCTGTAAGTGATCACCCTCCCTGAAACTTGACTATATGTACTGATATATACGACCAGCACTGGGGTGGAGATAATAATTCTCGATGGGGAAGCATGTACTTCTCCATCTCGCAAGCTTTTACCTTCATGATTTCTGGAATACCTATGGTGAGTCAACGTAGTCTCCGACGAGTTCGCGGCATTGATACTGATAAGAATTTCCATAGTTTGGAGCAGACAGCTGCGGTTTCTCCCACAATACTAATTATGAGCTTTGCACTCGCTGGATGGAGCTTGGCGCTTTCTTCCCTTTCTACCGTAACCACAACGTCTATGCCTCCATTTCTCAAGAGGCCTACGTTTGGGCATCGACAGCAGAAGCCACTCGCCGAGTGATGAACATTCGCTACTCTCTCTTGCCATATATGTACACTCTTCTTTACAACGCTCACAAGAAGGGAGACATGGTTATGCGGCCATTGCAATTCGAGTTCCCCAATGATGAATCTCTCGCAGCTGTTGAGACTCAACTCCTCCTCGGTCCATCCATCCTCGTCACTCCAGTGCTCGAACCTCTCGTCGATTACGTCAGGGGTGTTTTCCCAGACGTTGGAAATGGCGCAATCTGGTATGATTGGTACACATTACAACCTGTGGATGCCGCTCCTGGTGAAAACAAAACTCTTGCTGCACCACTCGAGCACATCAATGTCCACTTGCGAGGAGGATCAATTATCCCCCTCCAACAGCCAGGATACACAACCGCGCAATCCCGAAACAATCCATGGGAAATGCTTGTAGCCCTCGACAAAGAAGGAGCTGCCTCTGGAGAGCTCTATCTCGATGATGGAGAGTCCCTCGTACCAGAGGATACCAAGACCGTTGCTGTAAGTTCCCTCTTCTCACATAATCAACATCTGGAACTAACATTCCCCTTCTTAGTTCACATTCGAGAACAACAAATTCATAGCCTCTGTCACCGGAACATACATGGACATGAACCCACTCGCCAATATGACCATCGCTGGTTACGGCGGCAGACCATCCTCCATGATGATGGGCGATTACGATTGCTTACAGGCAAACGGCGTAGCATTTCACTACGAAGACGGTACCTTGAGAATCACCGGTCTTGCACCCCTCTTCGCCAGTGCTTATGCGCAAAGCTTCGTTATCGAGTTTTCTCACTAATGCGCTAAAGAGATCTGATTGAAGATAGAAGATACTTTTTAGGATCATCTTCTTCTGATGTTAGGACATAATTCAGACGTGACTGCGCGATTCCGTCAACACCTTCTTTCTTTCTTTCTTTCTAGTCTGACAGCTCTGAAGAGAGGTAAAATATTAAACAAAATAATTAAATGAAATATCGTCTAATTATTATGGTACTAGCGTGATATGACCTTTATAAATTACCCTTTCACTGCCACAACATCCTACACTTACCTTGTACCAAACGCTTGGGAAAGAGCAGTGACCCAAGAAAGTCGAGCTTTGTGCTTTGCGGTGGCGGGCATAATCGAGCCAGCGAGGGAAAAACGTGGAGATGATTAAGCGAGAAAACCCCCTTTCGAAGCCAAGTATATAGATCCACCTCAACAACCCTGCACAACCTATCATACCCATGGACGAGAATAAATTCAACCTGCATCGGTACTGTAATAACACAATCCTTTCTCTCATGAAAGCCTCTCAAAAAAGTAGGTGCCAGCAGATCAAGCGGTGAACGGTTCGTAAGCTCCACCGTTTAAAAAAAAAAAGGAGAAGAAAAAAAATAAAAATACATACAACAGTAGGTATTCGCTGGTGGTCACCCACCCAACTACTAATCTACCGATCTGAGGCTTGTGTATGGCAGAGCGGACGGGATGCCCAATTCTCCTCAGTCTATGGTCGTATGTGGAAGTTGTGCTTTTGTTTGAGGATATAAATCCTTTCTCAGGCACAGACAAACCTCGACGGCCATACGGCTCAGGCCTGATGTCATCAGATGGCATGACAAATAGGTATCAAGCTAATGAAGATCAGTGACTCTATGTTGTTATTTAATGAAGATGAAGATCGGTACACAGCAGATACGGATTCGCAGTGGGGTGCGAGATCAATGCCCCACCAAGTCTTGAACGTATTGAGAGGACTTCGRCAGGATGCTCATAATCTCCAAAGATCAATCGCTTCAGCGGCCCTGTTCATATTTCAATGGAGAGCAAAAGAGCCTGCTGCAGCGGTCCAAGATTTTGTTTTGTTTTCCAAAGTACAGTACATCCGAAGTCGCGACGCAGAGTATAGGACTTTGCTGCCTACTATACCACAAGTAGCAGGACTACGATTGCACCGAAAGCCCAACGCATCGGACATTAGCCCTCAACTCCCAAGTTTTACAATTTCAGAAGTATGCTTATAGTCATCGCCTCAATTCTGCGGAAGATTTGCAGTTCCTCGCATCGGATATTCTCGTTATCGTCGGATTACAGTGGGTCGCTGTATTTCAGGCCGCCAGGCTCAAAGTTACTTGTATCATATATTCTACGTAGTAAATCTGGATTTATATCGTTGATTCCATATGCGACCCCAGCCACCAGACCAGTGAACATCCTGCTAGAGCCCACACCCCAACAGCGGTCTTTCCCCATGATCTGTCATCAGCCTGCACTTTGGCGGCTCGAATCCTTCTCGTAGTATGAGCACCCATCATCTGTGGTTCGGGGTTGCTAGCATTCTTCACAGTAGCCTCCTGACCATCAGCCCTTTCTCGAATCTCCGCAATCTTCTTTCCTAAAGCCAGTAAATCCTCCTTGAATTCTGTCGCATTTCCGGCGCTGTCGACCTCGACGTTTTGAACGTTTCCGAAGAAATCCATGACCAATCTCTCTCGTCCGCCCTGCTCTCCGCCGGGAAATAGATCCCACCGTACGCCTGGATGAGAGTGTATTTTTGACTCGTCATAGCTGTCGAATAAATCWGCTAAGGTTTTCTTGTTACTTGGTTCTCGGACTTGCGTCTCGAGGAAATCAAGGTTGTAATATGTATATCGATCGATGACAGCAACACCAACGTCGTTATCGGCGTGATGAGAATACGAGGATTGGTCGATTTCTGACGAGCCGGTGGCTATGATGTTTGGAGAGTAAAATTTGCTGTACATGGTATTTGCTTGGCAGGTATCGATCATGAAGAGTAATTCGTGGTATCTAGTAAGAAAGTTGGCTACTGCTTATCGATGGGAGTTATGCATAGTGCCTACCTCTTCTTCTCCCACATCTGCTCGAACGCATCTGCCAAATCGAACGCGCTAATTTCTTCTGCATCCTGAAACTTCAAAAACTCGTTCCCGCCATGGCCCGTCATGTAGACCAAGATATTACTCCGGTCGTCTGTCAACAGCCTCTTACTTCTCGGCATCTCTTCACCCACTCTATCCGTCAACAGTCTTATGAAGTTCTCCACCGTAACCTCATATCCCCTATAATCTACTTCGATATTGTCGCCGTACAGATCTACCGCTCGATCCGCATTACTGTATACTGTGCCAGGAAACGCGTTTCGAGGGTTGCAAGCCATGTCATCTGGCAACATAAGAATGATTTGTGAATCTGGGATACCGAGGCGCTTCACAGTCCGGTATAGCGATAACACATTGGCCAAATGTCTGTAATTGAACCAGAACCGCGATGTTGACACCAAAACAGCCCAGTTACTCGTATGTTCTGCAGTGACAGCAGCTGGTGCTAGCAGTGTGGCCAGCACCACAGGCAGTCGGAGGAGATTTGAGAGTTTCATTTTCAGAGTCTTTGCTCCAGATGTCACCGAGCCATAACGTTGAAAGGAGTGTATTGGTAGGAAAAGCACAAGAAGTTCGGAAAGTGCGACCTCTCTTACATTGCAGGTGTTGTCATAAAGTTATCAGCCCCTGAAGCGAATCGAATTCCATCTGACCAATCAATATTGCTGCCTCAAAATCGAGGCATCGATGGAAGATTGCTGGCGCCGCTTCCGTCACATGAAAGGGCGACGGAGAGAAAACGTGCACCGTCAGTGCCTCCCCGCTCCGCTGCCTTTTGCCCCGCCCCGCCCCGCCCTGCTTAGTGCCTAATTCTCATTGTGGATTCGTGACCCTGCACTGCAGTCGACAAGGACAAATCTTAAATCATCAAGAATTTGAACCTTAAACCATCTCAAGTACGCCATCTCCCGTCAAACTTCAAAATCCAAACAGCTCAACTTCAAACGTCTAGCAGGGCAATCTCAGCATGATATCGTAATGGGTTGGCCACCAGCTGTTGTAATTGTCGTTAGGTTCGTCTCTACCCCACTCATCCGTTTTGTCTTTGCTACTTGATCGACGGTTATGATGGGCTGCTTCGGAAAAAGCACATTCGAGACGTTCTAATTCTAACAATTCTCTAGACATGGTGCTCGTCTGGATGCTGCTGATAAGCAATGGCATCTGACCTCGCCCACACCCTACGATCCTCCACTCACTTACGGTGGATGGAGCCAGTCAAAGGCTCTAGGGCAACGAATTGCCACTATTTTGCGAACTCGAGAGACAGATGATGAGATAATAACCCCCTTTCATGCAAACGGGCACACTGGAGGTGATCGAAGAAAACGTAGACACAAGGTCATCATACATACGTCACCCTTCCAGCGTTGCGTTCAGACGTCGATTGCCCTCAGTGCCGGACTCGCCCAGAATCCTGGCCACGCTGCGCTTGCTACCCCGAGACCTCGTTCTTCTCATTCAGCGAAAGGATCTCATTCTTCCCCAAGAATGCGACCTACGGTAGTTACAGGATCTCCATCTCTCGCTCCTATTCCGGGGCCTGTGACGCTCAATGACAATATCAAGAAGTCGACAATTCGGGTCGATGCATTTTTGGGAGAGTGGCTAACACCCGACTATTTCGAGCTCATTACGCCACCGCCTAGCTCGGTCATGATGGTCGCAGGTGCCAAAGCAGATCTACTCAGGCGAGAGGATTATTCCGGCTTGTCACACAAGAAAGAGACCAGTGCCGGGGGTCATCAAAAACCGTTCCCTGGGGGTTGGGGAAGCCCTATTGTTTCTGCTGAGAAGGATAAGGACGAAGGGCCACTATCGAATCTGTCCACATTGGGGCAGGCGTTACATAAGAGGGACAGAACAAGTAGTCTGAGCAGCGTCGGTACAAATGGAAGTCATCACAGTGGAAGAAGTACGACCCCATTACCAATTTCTGCTGAGCATGGGATCTACCAACCGCCTGTACCTAATTATGCTATTTCACTTTCCGATCCTATACCTTCAGGGTATGTGGCGCACGCCCGCGATGCATGTGTCAATGTCGACTATCAATGGGACAGCATGCGCGAGCCTCAACTATGGGGCAACGGCGGCGAATATGGAGAGGAGTGGAGCTCCATGCATAAAAGATTTCGAAAGGGCCTACAACAAATGGTGGGCTGGTATCAAGAAGATGATGAACCAGGGAAGCTTTTGCAGAAGAAGCCAATCAGTCCAGAGAGTAATAAATTCCCTTCTCTGGACGAGAATTCAGAGGATGAAGACACGGACCTCGTTATTATCTTGGTTACACACGGAGCTGGTTGCAATGCCTTAATTGGAGCCCTAACGAACCAGCCAGTCTTGTTAGATGTTGCAATGGCATCTCTCACCATGGCGGTGCGCAAGCCGACTCCTGCAAGCTCGCCAAATGCTACCCCTGGAGCAACTCCCAAGACACAATCTCCAAGAGCATCGAGACTAGTAAATGTCTCTGATCAGTACGACGTTAAGCTTATTGCAAATACAGAGCATTTGCGAAACACTAGCACTTCCTCCACACCAACAATATCTAGAAATTCCTCTGTAGTTAGCGGCTCCTTCCGCGAACGATTTGGTAGCCTCTCGGGATCTTCGGATACCACTAAATCGCGACCTACCGCAAGTACGGGATTTGGTAGCGTTCGTCGTACAGCAAGTATGGCAAGCTCGGCCCCTAGAAGCTACGTGCCCGCCAGGCAGAGTTCAATCGGTCTCTGGAGTGCTGCTCCCGCAGAAGACGACACTCCTGAAGAGCTCGAAGAACCTGAAGATACCATGATCATCAACTTTGGAGACGACGGCTCTAAGGACGATCATGTCAAACAAGAGAATGCGCCACCTCTTGCAATAATGGATGAAGAGCAGGAGCTCGCAGCAGAGACCCATGAAGACGACGAAGTCGCACCGTTGGGACTCTGGGGGAGTCTAAGACCACCCGATATCGCAGAAAGGGCTCGTGGAACAGCACCCAAGCGTAGATGGACCGTCAACGAGCGGACTTGAAAGAAGAACGTCCGCAAGGGTGGTTTATAGCGCACGATAATGTTGACACAAGAGCATGGGCGCCTGGCTGAGATGCCCTGGGTGGTCACTCGTCTCAGGCGCTCGAAGGTCCCGCAGCGATGGAGTTTGGCGCATGGAATCTCGGATTAAACTTTATATATGAACACAAGACTGATGTTGCATTTCCGCGAGCTCATGGGCGAAGATATTAAGAGCTCATCATGCTCATCGTTGCACAGAAAATGTCACATGCCACTCCATTGATAATAATGTTACTAGAACGAAGAATTTTATTTCTCCTCCTCTATTCGTCTCTTGTTCGTAAGTGTCCACTTCGACTACCGCGGTGGCTAGTTACCGTATGACCTGGGAACAGCACTTTGATCTAYTATTTCTCAATGAGCACTRAAACTTGACTAAGGTGAGTACGTGAACACTTGACTGCGTGAACCAGAAGATAAGACCATGTCGTATTTCTATGTAGAGCAAAAATTAGTGGACAATCTTGAATAGCTTTCCGTAGCCATAGGCACTTCGATGATCAGGCGAATTTCATACAACGCGCCGTTGTTAGACGTGAGAAGATTGAATATCGGCAATTCGCGAGAAAATTGACAAAAACTTCTAAAACTAGTGTTCTGTTGGAGCTAGACATATGACGAGATAGCGTTGTAAAAATTGACGAGTGTAAGCGAGCGTGCCTTTGATCCGATCTTTATGCGGTATAGGCGCATTACCACTTTCAACTATCAGCTAAAGAGTAATTGTGTTTGATATCGAACACTCTGAGCTTAGTAAGAGCCATTGGTATTGAAGGATGGATGATGCACCCGCCGAGGCGGTGTTACTGTGCTACTGTTGAGAGACCTATGACTTTGCGAAAGAATGCTCGAATATCCTCGTATCTGTTCACTCATTTAGACCTGGATGACTCTTTCATAAAATCTTCAGTACAGTCCTCTCTTCTGTAGCATCTTGAAACTCGAGGATATTCAATAAGATAGCATTCATTTCAGAGGTTTTCCGAAATGTGGTCGGGGAATTGGTAAATAAAGGAAAGATGGTAGAAGTTTTCTCTCTCTCTCAAATCTAGGCACGACGCTTTTTGTAGTCACAAAATTGAGCGATAGATTACTCGCCAACACAAAATGAGATGGTCTTCTCCGATACGTACATCGGGTTTACGTATCTCGTATCCTGTCGGAGCAACACCTCACCGAAGTCATCCTAGAAACCTTATCAATTTTTCCGAGGAACTTGTATACCTGTAAAACCTACTAAGTACTTAAGACCTTCCGCAAAATGGCGTTATTACTTAACTTTCTTATCTTGGATCCGCTTTGCAAGCAGCTCTCTCATGGCTATGAAATCGTCAAGGGCTCGGCCCGAGGACAATTTGCAATTGGAGACTGATCATGGGGATTTACCGTGTACACGACACCTCAAGCCCGGCACTTCCGAGAGAAGACTGTGCTGGCTTTCAAACAGCGAAGCTACTGGAATATTGCACAGCACGTTCTCTCCGGGGGCATTCCAAGTCATTGCGGCACGTCTTCTCTATCTTGTAGCGGCAACCTTACAGCCGTCAAGCCCCAGAAATGATAGCCGAAAGACATCGGAGTCCCTCCAATAGAGTCGAGAGCTTTACGTGAGGAACAATGAAAGATAGGACCATCTCAATTGAAGCAACGATGACATCACGGCACATTTCTGAGCTCGCTTCCATGGAGTCGGACGTCGTGGCCTATTTCCTTGCAACGATTCTGTGATGGTGATTTAATGGCGAGTGGAGCTGTTGTGGTAAACGTCGAAATAGCTCCCTTTAATATGCAAGGCCCAATCTAAGGTAATTATCTTTGAATTGATACAAGTAAGTATGAGGATATGACAGGCATAATGACACAGATACTGTAGGTCCCCATCCTCGACTTGACCTGCCGAAGAAGGTTCGGGACTATAAGCGAAAAGCGGAGGGATTGAGATTGGTATATGAAACGGCACCATTTCAAACTCTTACGGATGGGTAACGGCTGATATGATATGAATACTCGAGTCTCTCCAGGATTCTAGTTTACCTTAGGACTTGACGTTGTCTTCTCTGGGATACGTCACGCGTGATTTCCTTAGAAGCACAATTGTCTCACGTCGATAATGGTATGGGCCACTCAAGTCTCGGGATAATCATCTATATATAGTTCATCAGAATTTCTGGCACCTTGGTTTATCGATCATGCTTCGAAGGTGTACAGTACAACCCTCGATAAGATTGAGTAAACCTTGACGTGCCACCTCGTTACTTCACTTATAACTCATCCAATGATAGTCCTTCTCAAATCCCAGATTCGGTCAATTATAGTGGTCTTCGGTGTAGGATTCGCCGCCTCAATCTCTGCCTCCTCAGCATCTAATTTATCGAAATATTT
Organism: Chaetoscypha palmicola; assembly: GCA_003988945.1. Lineage (NCBI taxonomy): Eukaryota > Fungi > Ascomycota > Leotiomycetes > Helotiales > Helotiaceae > Chaetoscypha > Chaetoscypha palmicola. The sequence continues at coordinate 120,217 of QYAH01000133.1, read as the reverse complement.
CGCGGGCCCGAAATCCATATCTTTCGGCGCAACGATCTTGGTTTTAAACCACCACTACAAGTATAATTAGCTTCCCTACTCTCTAGTCGATCAAAGTTGGCCTTATGCCACATACCTTGTAGCCGAAGTAGTCAATGACAAACAACGGCACCGTAATATACGTTGAGAAGAAGTTACTGGCGCTGGGGTTTCCGCTAAATGGATAAATGGCAAAATAAAGCTGCGCAGCGAGGAAGAGGAAAACGAGAACGAGACCAAGGTATTGTGCCCATGGCGAAATTGCACTGTAGAATGGTAACTTCTTCGCCTCGTAGCCTTGGGCCTTGAGACCTAGTCGGAAGCGGATATGAGAGAGATAGATCAGGCCCCAATTACAGAAAGCGGCTACCCCGACAAGAGAGGAGAACCAGTTGTATACCAGTGCGGAGGTGCTGTTGAGGTTGAGATAGGTGAGGCCGCCTCCAAGCACACCGGAAAGAATCAGGGAAACCCAAGGGCGCCCCGTTGCGTCCTTGGCGCCGAAAAATGGGTGAATAATGTTCATATCAGACATATGAGTCAATGCTCTGGAAGCGACGTAGAAAGAAGTTATTCCGCAGCTGAATACGGAGACGAAGACAAGGGCGTTGAGGATATGCGCAAAAGTAGGACTTCCACCATTGCGGACCGCCAGGATGAAAGGAGAAGCGAGCGTTCCCTTGGCGTTGTTTAGATCTGGATCGTTGTAGGGAACGCACATGCCGACGAGCCAAACGTTAACAATGTAGAAGAAGAACATGCGCCAGAAGAGAGGCTGGACGGCACGCTTCACAGTTCGTCGAGGGTCTTGCATTTCTCCTGCAGTCATGGCTACCCACCCAGCTGTTCAGGTTTAGCAAAGTTCTCGAGTCACAGGAGTAAGGTCACTTACCTGAAGTACAACTGAAAGCAGCTTGGATAAGCGCCTTACATATTCCCTTCAAGCCGTTGTTGAACGCGCCAGGATTCTTCCAGTAGGTAAAGACTAACGGCCCATGCGTGACTGGCATACCTCCCGAGGCCATGATAAACATGAAACACATGCACGACACAATAGCGGTGACTTTGAAAATGCTCATCGCAATCTCGACCGAGCCGTAATGTCTAACGGGAAAGAGATTGGGGATGGCGGACGTAACGACGAAGATGGTGATATAGGCGGCCATGGAGAAATTCCGCGGCGCCTCCCAGTATTGGAGCACATTGATACAAGCAATAACTTCAGCCGGGATGATCATCACCCAGGAAAACCAGAAGTTCATTCCCATGGCAAAGGCAGCTGCCGTGTCGACGTATTCCATCGTCTGTCGAATATAGCCGCCGTGGATAGGTTTAAAACATGTCATTTCTCCAATCGCCATGAATTCGATGTAGAGAGCCAGGCTGAGATGCTGTCAGTCTTGGGACTTGGAAACAGCGGTAGGGGACTCTTACGCTACGAGCATATATGCAATTGCACATCCGGCAGGTCCAGCTGATATCAATCAGTGCCAGTCTTTAAGTGGTTGGAAGTAATGATGGGTTACCAGCAGCCAAAGCAGTTCCCGTACCAATCCACAAACCGAGCCCAATACCACCTCCAAGAGACAACATGATCACAGCTCGGGGTGTCAACCCTCGGTTCCAACCTTGATCATCGTATCCGACTTCAACCTGACCAGGTTCGATATCCGATTCGGTCTTGCCAACAGCGACCATGGTGTCGCCTTGCTTCTCTTCAGCCATAGCTTCTGACGTAGAAGAAAATATCAAGGACTTCTAGTTGGCTGTAGATGACTAGAGAAATCAATCCCTAAGAAAATGCTCTCTTCCAGATATCACTCAAGCGAAATCATAATACATCTGCACTTCAACTCGAAGATATATAGAACAACTGCTCGCGTGCCACCGCAAAACTCATATGAAAAAGCGTCTTTCTCCGATATGTCGCCTAGATGCCTTATCATGCCAATCTAGGTAGGGGCAAAATGGAACTCTGCTGATAATTGTTGGCCATCACAATTATTATGCGGGGTTAAGGTCGTCGTTGGGAGGCTAGTGTACCCCATTCTCGGGAGCTGTGATGGGTGCGAGTGCTGGTACTGTACCGTACAGTATCATAACCCTGACACGACTCGATTTGAGTTCGTGCAACGTGCAGGGTATCTCTTACCCCATAGAATTTAGAAGACTATTATCGGGTCACCCCTATTATCACCGCTAATTCTGGTTAGTGATAGAGTGCATAGCGGTGATATCGAAAAAGTGGGTTTGGGGAGGCGCGAACGGTTCAATTGCCAGGTATATCCCACTTCTGCACTTCGCCTCGGCCAACTTGCGATATCGTGTTTGGTGATAAGTAACAGGCATCGTTCAACATGAAATTATGATAGGGGCATGACGGAGGTCTACTCTTGCACTTATGGCCATCTTTTCATGAGGTGAAGCGTAGACGACTGCCACCAATTTATTCAGTGAAGATGCTAGAGTGACGATGGAGGAAACAAGCAATTGCATAGAAATAATGAGGACGGCCAGGCGAGAAGTTGTCCAAAACAGGAATACAATATTCTCTTCTCACTAATAAAGCCTCGTTTGGACTATGGGTTTTGGCAATTTAGCCCCCGAAACGCTCATAAAATGCAATATCGATACATTTGAATAGGTAACATGACACACAAGTCCCATGACGATTATGAGAAATCAAACCTGTCTGGCAACAAGATCGGCGCCACAAGTGTCCAGGTATAAATGCCGTAGCAGACCCACGCGCTGACAATCTTGACCCAACTAGCCCAATAAGTCCTTCCAACAGGGGCGAAATCCTTGCCGTCACGCGTTGATTCTTCGATATTCATCGTCAAGAGCGTGGCAACCCAAGCTGTTGCCATAAAGAAGATGATATGGAATAATGCGTAGCTGTATTGTGTCGAGGTCCGTTCGTCGTCCTTGGCAGTGTTTCCAGTATCGCTCTCGTCATCGTCGTCCAGAAGGGCATCAGCTGGAAGACTGCCTTCTTCGACAGCCTGCCGAAGCGCTGCGGCACGCATTTCTCGACGGCTATCGGGCTGTTGGGTGACTAAGTCATGCTCGTCGTCGTCTGGCAACTTGATACTTTTACCCTTACCACCTAAAGCCACACCTTGGGTGGCAGCACGCGTTGTCGTGTATGCCACTGTTAACATGGTGACAATAGCACCAATGACGATAGAAGTGGTTCGAGTGCCCTGAGCACGAATAAGAGGATTGCATTGATGATCATCTGGCTCCATGGATACAGCCGACATGGTGAGATACGTGCAGTAGACTGCGACCATCGCTGACTGAGCCAGTCCAGCCTTAGGATTGTATTCCTGAATCGCAGGGTGTACCGAGATGACGGAGACGAGAAGGAAGAAGATAAGGTTGAGGGTGATGGCGGTCTGATTCATAGAGCAACTCGGTCCTGCGAAGAAGTAATACTGGACGATGGTCATGGCAAGGGAGCAAGCGTACATCCCGAGAGTAGATCCAATCAATACTCCTCTCCACACTCGCGAATCCGTTGCATCTATTTGTCCAAGACAGTACTCCGCCCAAGTGTGTGCCAAATCAACGAGTAGGATGAGTCCAAGCAATAAGAACATGGTGGCTCCGAAAAAGGCGATGTAGTTGCCCCAGAACATGAAGAATGCTTCTGGAATAAAGAACGACACCACAATCAAAGCTAACCACGCAATAATTTTGGGTCCCCAGAATCCATTCTGGATGGATGCACGAGGGTTCTTCGACGAGTTGACACCCAGAAGGAGGCCGCCCAATATCAGGTGCAAGATCCCAAGCGCGAAGTTGATCCTATGAACTGCAACCCATCCATAACACTCTCCGTCCGGGCACCTTATTGTCATATAGTCCAGGGTAAGCTTCTGCAGTTTATTGATGGCCCACGGGGTGAGCATTATCCACGATAATATCGAGTTGACTAGAAGGATAAGGGCATATGCGATACGTGTGGCAACACTGGGATATCATCGTCAGCTCATCGTCTCTGTTCTGTAACACTGCCGAAGTATTTTACCTGTTACCACATTTCCCGCAAGCACTACAGACTGCTGAGCAAGTTGCTGCTCCACAGCAGCTGGCAGCAAAACCGAAAACCTATGAAGACATTAGTTCCAGCTTAGCAGGCGCAACGCTCGCGACGTACAGTCCCCATGCTAGGCACAGCCAGCAATGGCAGAGAAAGAAGAGCACCCATGTTTCCAGATGGTTTTGCTAAATGGATGTGAGATGAATATTGCGATCACCGGCGATTATGCTGGTATTGATGGGTTGGAAGAACATGCGGTTGAAGCAAGTTGACGTTATTCCGCGCGGCTCATCATCATGCTTGCGAGCTAGCACATCTCGGGTTAGCGTGACTGCGTTCAGCCGGGTGCGTACCGCACTGCCAATGCCATGCCGAACTGTTCCCGACGCCCCTGTTGATTGCCGATAACGCCAGTCATCMAGCTGGGGCAGGTGTTGTTATCAGGAACATCGATTCTCTACTTAGCCATCCGTCTTACAACTTCATTTAGCCTGCCAGGAATTTGTCCTACGTCTTAATACAATATGGTATAAATGCCAACGGTTTGATTTAGAAGAGACGTCCCAATTGCGCCAGCAATGAYTTTGGTGTAACATCACAACATCACATCTCCCACCTTGCACCTATCACCATGTCCGAAAGCTCAGTCAAGACCGCGAGGATTATCTCGAGCGTGGCAGCCACTTGCATCTCATTAGCATGCGGAACAAACGTGAGCCGTCACTGATTCCTGGAGGACTCTGCTAATCTGCTCAGTATGTCTATTCAGCATGGGGCCCCCAGTTCGCGGATCGATTGAAGCTCTCCTCAACGCAGCAGAACCTCATCGTGAGGAGCATCCTTCTATCGCAATGGACCTTCGCTAACGTGACCAGGGACTGTCTGGTAATCTGGGGATGTACTCGATGGGAATACCTATAGGGATGATGGTCGATGCGAAGGGACCACGGATAGCGGTCATGGTTGGAGCTTTGCTCCTCGCAGCAGGATACTTTCCTCTCCATCAAGCATATGACGCTGGCTCGGGTTCCATGCCGCTATTATGCTTCTTTTCCTACCTGACTGGACTCGGAGGCTGCAATGCATTCGCTGCCTCAGTCAAAACATCCGCGCTGAATTGGCCCCAACATCGAGGGACTGCTACTGGATTTCCATTAGCAGCCTTCGGCCTAAGCGCGTTCTTCTTCTCTTCTTTCGCGCAATTTGTAATGCCAGGGGACACTGGCCATTTTCTGCTATTGCTATCATGTGGGACTTTTGGTCTGGTGTTCGTAGGGTTCTTCTTTTTGAGAGTCCTCCCACATCCGCACTATACCGCAGTCGCAACAACGGCAGGATCCACGAACCGGCTGCATAGGACAAAGTCGGAGGATAGCAAACATCGAACGGAGCGGGATCAGGAACCAGATCGAGGTAGGTCCGAATTCGTTGTACAGCATCTACCCCACAGAGACGTCCTAAGTCAATCCCATTTAGGAGCTGAGGCACCTGAGGACGAACCCATGTCCGGAACAGACGAGACCTCCTCCTTAATGTCCCGGGACTCCCTTTCTGACCTTGGAGATGTTGAAGAAGCTCCAGAAAGTAATGTTAAGGACCATGCGCATCGTGTAGATATTCGTGGACTTCGAATGCTTTCCCTKGTTGAATTCTGGCAACAATTTTTGTTGATGGGAATCTTGACCGGCATTGGACTGATGACTATCAAGTAAGATCTCCGTGTGTGATTCTGGCAAAGGAGAAAATGTGCTAAATGCGTACAGCAATATTGGCAACGACGCCACCGCACTTTGGCAACATTACGACGACTCGGTGACCGATGATTTCATCATGAAKCGCCAAGCCATGCATGTTTCAATACTCTCGGTCTGCAGTTTTGCTGGCCGATTGTTAAGCGGTAACCACTCCTTTTGTACCCCGGTCTCGTCAATTGCTAACGCTATACTAGGCTTTGGATCCGATTTTCTGGTCAAAGTCCTTCACGCGTCCCGTATTTGGTGCCTTACATTAGCTTCACTAGTTTTTCTGGTTGCTCAAATGTCTGCTCTCAACATAACCACCCCTCACAACTTGGTCTTTGTTTCGTCACTGACGGGCCTCGCGTACGGATTTCTGTTCGGCTGCTTTCCCTCGATCGTTGCAGAAGCATTCGGCGTCCACGGCCTATCTACGAACTGGGGTTTCATGACACTTAGTCCCGTCATTAGCGGCAACATTTTCAACATATTCTACGGAATGGTCTATGATAAGCACAGCATAGTAAAAGGAAACGGCGAGAGGACATGTAGTGATGGAATAGAATGCTATCGCAGCGCATATCTCGTGACCGTCGCCGCGTGTGTCCTAGGGCTCTTCATCAGTCTGTGGAGTATTCGATATACCCACCAGGCTCGATTGGAAGAGGAACGCATGAGGGACTTGGAGGAAAGAGAGGCTTGATTCGATATCTAGGCGGCGATTTACTATGAAGAGCGATTTAGACGGGCATGGATACGGCGCTGAGTTGCATTGCATCTTCCTGTTTAGTTTTCTTTCGCATTTCATGTCATCTCAAGATACAGTTTTAGAACGATATACCATTTGCTGCACAGAGAACCGCCTTGTGAATTCTTAGAATGTGCTTTTACTGGTATTTACAACTCCCCTAAGCGCCTCTGATTTTTGCTATGTGCCATCCAACAAACCTTCCTTCAATATCACCCAACTCTATGAAATTTCCGGGACTCCCGATGTATCCGTTCCTGTAAGTGTATATTGATACTAAGTGTGTAGTTCCTGTTGTTACATCTTTAAGCCCAGCAGTCTCACTAGCGCTACGATTTGGGCCCGCCCCGCGTTAAAATTTGACCTTATCAATGCATTGTGGTTTACTGGTCCTTGAGCCAATAAGGTCTTACGCACAGCAACAAGTGTCTCTGGACGCTCCAGAAATCACTGGGACAGATATTTGAAGCGTTCATGAAAACGTAAACACTCATGAACAGCCTACGGCTCGCCCACGGGGGGGTTGGATCAAGAGTATTTATTTATAAGCAACCTCATCGGTTTCTATATTCAAATCCCGTCCTCTTCCGTGCTTGCTGGCCCCTCTCATTAAAACCCGAAAAATCTGATTATAAAACCGGGTAGGTGTCTGCTCCACGGGACCAAGCTAAGCCAAGTGGAGGCCACTTGTACAAATAAAAGGTGATCATCTCGCCATGCCAGCCAGCCAGAGTTCTCTCCTTCGGTGCGACGTCCAAAACTTGGGAACGGCCAGCGATCGAACCGGCGGCTTTCTCTCTGCCTTTCTTCTCCCAACCATGTCAACTTTGTACAACCCTGCAACTCCTGCCCGAATATTCTCCTACCAAGTGTTCCCTCCATCAAATCAACTCCACCGACCCAACTTCTCAGGGTGGCGGAGAGGTATAAACATTAAAGGTATCAGCTGAACTCCTCTCTTCAGCCTTATGCGACGCAAGAATGGATTGAGTAAAATGGCCTATCGCTATCGAGCGTGGTCAGGATGCAAGGCATGCAGAACGTAGAAGTAAAATCCCTGGACCCATGCCCTATGTACAGTGCGAGGGAATTCCGACGACGCTGAGATCTAAAAAAGTGCACAAAAGGGATATGCAAGTGGTCTTGCTGCAAACGCCGACGAATGAAAAGCGGTAATCTTGTCGATAGGAATCTAGGTATTAAGAGGTGGATTTAGGGTTCCTTCAGACGAGTGCCGAAAAAATGCGTTGAATCGTTGAAATCGTGTATATGAATAGGGATCGTCACAACGGTCCGTGAACGGATTCTGGGTTCAAGGCGTCTTTCCTCTTTTTCTCGAAGTCTCGTGGGCTTCCGGTTCGAAAATGTTGCTGAGACCGGCAAGAGTCCACGATGAGGTAGATGAGTGAATTGCCACTAACCATGCTGCAACCAAGTTGACAATGTAGTGAAGCATGTAGGCGTACGTAACTCCGTAKACAGCGGAATATATGGCGATAAAGAAGAAGAACACGCTCGTCACATGGCGAAGACGAGAAGTGACGCGGGGCACCATTTTGCCACTTGTGAGAGTCTCGACGAGCAGGATAAACGGCATGATGGAGAGAACATTGTGATGAGACGAAAAAGGGGTGAGCCAATGAACGGCAAGGTTGTGCACCCACACCACCAGAATCGGTAAATTAATCGGAAGGATCCATAACATGAGTATGAAAATCGAGTGGGCGTAATTGTAAAAATTGTAATTCGTGTTGGAGCGAGCCTCCCGCGCAAATCGAAGGGCTCGTGAGCAGGTGGATATCTGAACAAGACAAGCGACCAAGTAGGCGAATTGATAGGGAATGACCGTGGACACCAAGAACAGCAGAATGGTTGTCGTTAGCACACGCCTCCGAGGTGTGGAAGGTGCGAAGGCTGGCGACGCAGCTCTTCGTTTGTCTTCGTTCCGTAACCATGCTGGTTTGACACTTATCCATCCATAGACGATGCTGAAGATATGAGTAACAGCTAAGGTCGCGAAGTTGACCATTACCACAACCCCAACACACACCAATCCTATCAGTGGGACCATAAACCAGAAGAAGGGGTCTTGCGAACCGACCAACAGATCATTTTTGGTGAAATCCACCTGTGACTCTGTGGCATTGCCACGCCAGCCCCAGAATCCAGTAGATACTGGTGCCGGAGGGGCCGAACTTGTTTGTGCGAAAGAGACCGCAAGGCACGTCAATGCCGCTAGCATCAATGGCAAAGATTGGCGTAAGCACATGTCCAGACTCTCAGTAAAAGACATAAATATTCCAGTCTCATCATAGACCCTGAATTGTTTCCTCAGCACCAATGCCACGACGAGCAACGGAAAAGCTGCAAAGACTGTGCGATATCGCATGTAAAGCTTGCCCATGCTGCCGGGAATATCAACCTTTAGAGAAATTTTGATACTTGAATTGCAAGTAGGATCCGTCCAGAACTGAAGGCTTAAGCCGTCTTGAGCGGCATTCTGACTCAGTGCGGGAGGCATGAAAGGCGATACGCCGTGTAAATTTATGTTTGCTCGTTTGACGTTGACAAAATATTTTGACTCGTAAGGATCCGATACGTATTGTCGAAGTAGTGGTGTGAAAAGGTCTGCTTCTTCACCGCAAACCTGGTTTCCCATCTCAAGTGTGTAAGCTAGCAAACTAGAATGTAATGCAGGAATTTTGACCTCTGCTACCATTGGTCGATTTGGTGGAAGCTTGATCTTCAGCCCGAAAGCCAAAAGCCGTCGGAGTCCTAGCGAGCGTACGCGATGAGACTGAACGTTGTCGCTAAACTCAGCAATGACCCAGCCAGGGGCAGGGTCCACTGCTTTGTCGACGACGGCAACGAATTGATGATCCGAGATATCCTCGAGATCGTATTGCAAGTACGAAAATGGTACCAGCTCTTTCTCTTCGTCTAGATAGAATGGTAGTTTGGTCGTCCTTGTTGATGCAGGCAATGAAATGACATCAGATGCCGCATTTTTGCAGGCCAATCTAGTGGAGCCTGAACTGTCCCCCGACAAATCCATATTCATGGAGAATAGCGTTGCCGACTGGCCAGGGTGAAGTGGAAATACACTGCAAAAGAGAACTTCAAGCTTGCCGAACTCTCCTGGCTTATCGAGTCGCTGGTCTGTCAGCAATGTGAATCGCTTGCCACCCGGAGTACCTTGCGGTGGAATCGGTAGGAGGTGGGCTCGAGGTTTGCGAGATTGTCCAAATTTTCGCAATGTCAAGCGCTCTCCTTGGGTTATTATCGAATTCGAATTATCCTCAAGGGTGAGCAACGTGGTTGGCTCTTTCTGAGATAAGGTCTTTTCTGCAACACTTTCCATGCCGGTCAAATACCATTTCTTAAAAATGCGCATTCTCTCCGCTCTGGGTTTCGTCTGGGCAGGTCGATTCACATCTATTGCGTCATAGAGAGACCGAATTACAACTTTCCGGAACTGGTCACACCATAGAATGGCTTGGTGGTCCATTGACGTCCATACGTTTGGCACAGATGATGTGAAGACGGTAAAACCATGGGTGTCAGGCACCAGAGACTCCAAATTAGCATAATCGGAGGGTACGACTGAGTCCAATCCGCCACCAGCAATGGAGATCAAAGTGACGTGCCATAAAGGGTTGTTGTTCGCCCACTTCTGCGAGTATGCTTGTCTCCAATAATCGTTGATCTGCTTATATGTTCGTACAATTTCGGCGTCAAAGGATACTGGCGGTCGCGCATGAGGTGCAGACATGGTAATTATCGTATTGATCGAATTTGCCTGGTAGTTTGGCATGACCAACATCGTCCTTGCTACTATGCCGCCCATCGAATGTCCCAAAATTATGACCGAAGTTGGATCAGGTAGGTCTGCATCCCGCTCGGATCTGCGAGGATCATGATAGAGAGATAGAATATATGCAATCGCTTCGTTCAGGTATTCCGCCTGATCTAACATGGTCTGCCCATGAAACGCAGTGATGTCCTCATTGAAATCTACTGTGAAAAAGTCGAGATTCCGAGCGCCAGCATTGATTGCGGCAGAATCATGCCTCAGCACGTCGTGAAAATAGTTGGCACCTTCCGCAGCAATTGGGCGAACTTGCTTGTAGCTACCGGCATTTCCAGGAATAAACAAAACCGGGACTCCTTTAACCTAGAAATTCATGAGTACTTTAGTATTCCGCAGCCTTGGACGTCGACTTACCTTGGTATCTTCGTCCACCATACCCTCCCTATATAAATACACAGAGTATTTGCTAGCAAAGCGGGTATGCTCGGTATCAAAGTCCGATAGTTTTGCAAATGAGGGCCTCATATACGACATTCGACATCCCTTGGTATCTAACTGTCGGCTGGAAAACGAGTGTATTATGGAGCCAAGGGAAAAAAGGGCCAGCACAGTGGTAATGATTGTGAGGGGAGAACAAGACCATGGACTTCGAAACCTCGAGCGACGAGCATTCTGTCGAGCATCCGCCATCTTGCCTGCCGCAATGGCTCCTCCCGAGGGCACACTGATCAGTGTAGTGTCCGAAGGTCGAGTTTTCTCTAAATGCTCATTTCGCGAGTCTGTAGGTTTCCAATTGGTGTTGCTATGACGGCGGCTGCGGGCGGTTGAGGGTCTCTGGTCGACGCTTTTCCGCCGGTCAAGTTCGTGTATGCTCTGCAAGATAATCTGGCGTGCGGTGGATCTAATATTCCGTGAATCTCTCGACGTATCCTCCGTCGTGGAGCTTGGCCCTGCTCCCTCGATGGGAGAGATCAGATCTGCATTCGACAGAGGTCCTGAATCGTTGCCGTCTTCCTCTGCGGCCGATCCGGTTGATCTCCTCCTCATCTAAAAGACTCCGCGTTGCAATGTCTCTATCGTGTGGTGCGGCGTAGGATGGGAGCTGGAGGTGAAGAAATCTGGGCGCGCGCGAAAAGAGTGAGGCCCGTTGTCCGTTGTCCGTCCAGGGCTGGGCAAGGCAGGGAGGGCAGCAGGCAGGGCAGGGCAGCAGCAGCGCAGGTGCAGGCGAGACGAGCCGCTACCTACGAGCAGAAGAATTAGAGAGCAGGGCTGGAGAGAAAGAAAGAAAGAAAGAAAGAAGAGCGACCAGATCTATGTACTTCGAAGTACCATCTCTTGGGCACGTCTGTATGGGTTCTGTGTCTCGCACTACGCTCGTGGAATGGTAGCGCCCAATGGCAAGTTGGCAAGCAGCGCAGCGCAGCGCAACGATGGACAAGTTGCTGATACGTATTATCCACTAACGGACCGCATGGGAGAATCGGGTGGGAAAGACTTGACTTGGTGGCTGTCTGGATTCTTCACGGGCATCGACAAGTATCTCCTTTGGGAGGTATTACCACGCTATCTGAGGTGTACTCCGTACAGAGTTATCCGTTCCCAGGTTTGTACTGTACTGTACAGTCTAGTACGAGTATCGAGATACTTACACTGACTATCTACTCTCGCAGAGCAAGATCAAGCCTGGCTGTTCTCAACTTCGTCACAACATAGCTCTCAGGCCCCTCCGCAACACTACGAAGGCTTTAGCAATGATGTATCCTCTCACGCGCCCTGGGTAACAATCCGCGCAATGCTTTCTAGAGCTAGTTGTCGACTATCAAAAGGATGCTTTTCACCGCCTGAGCAACAACCTGGACTATCAGTCTCTCACCCTCATGGTATGGAGCGATTGGCTTCGACGATGAACTTCAGGGTCGACTACTGTAGTATTGTTGATTCGCGGGATATGTCACTCTTTCACCCCAAACTAGCTCTGGTGCGGTTGCAGTTAGAAGTACTCCGTACTGAAGGTCGAGCTGCCGGACATGAACAACGACCTACTTCGTATGATATCTCGGCTTTACAGTGCAGTACAGTAGCTGCACGGAAACGGAACACTACCACAAGTGTGCTAGTGCTACCAAGCGCTACCGATCAGGTCTGTCGGACTCTGTCCAAGGTTTCGTGGACGCAGACGCAGACACAGACGCAGCCACGGGCCATAGCTGTCGTTGGCGTAGTGTGTGTACGAAGTACAAGTAACGCCTGCGCGGACAGGGTGGCTGGGAAGATGTCACCGAAATCCGCATCTTTTTGTTTCAACCTTCACGTAGGTGCACCAAGAGATACGAACATTCAGGAGTTAACGTCTTCACTACCCATGCTGCAGGGTTCTCAACGTCTTTACTACCTGTCGCTGCTTTTCTCTAACAAGGTCTACGCTTATTCCCTTGTCGCCCTCACTCCTTTATCGTCTCGAGGATATACTCTACTCTATACTTAGAGTAGAGAGATATAAATTTAAGAACTAGAATCGAGGTTAATTCTACTACGTATATTATACCTAGGGTCCGAGGAAGAGGGGAGAGTATAGAAAGTAGTATATCTCGAGCGATAAATTTATAACGCCGTATCGCTCTAAGTATAGAGTACTATACTCTCTTATTCTTAAAGCTTTACGCGCGATCTAAAGAGCTTAATTCTCGAGAGTTAAGAATTAAGACAAGAGGGCGACAGCGACAGCGACAGCGACAGCGAGGTGTAAGAGCGACAGCGAGGTGTTAATTATTAGAGCAGCATCTACTTTAAAGCCTGTATCCTCCACTCCGGATCAACTTCAAGGTTAAGAGCCAGTGAAAGCCCCTGTTGTGGAGTGGTATGGGTAGTAAAGACGTTGAGAACCCTGCAGCATGGGTAGTGAAGACGTTAACTCGAACATTCAGAGGACGTTGGCCGTGCTGTTCTTTCCAATCTGATTCTGATGTGGGCAAACCAGGTGGCTAGGCGAAGAGCGCAGGGTATTTGATACTTGGTGTGTCAGCAGCTGGATACCTAGGTATCGTACTGTAGCATTTTATTCGGCGCCTTTTGCTATGCCTTTTGCTATGTAGCATAGACGTTTTTCTATGTAGCATAGACCCCCCCACATAATACAAGTAATTACCGTACAAACTACGGGCGCAACTGTGACGCTTGTCAAACCAACTATGCAACTCCAACTCCTACCTCGCCGTCGCTGTATAGTGTGGTGTTGTGATTAGTCAGCCTATTTTTTTCTTCCTTACTAAGGACACGTATGTTAACCTTCCACATAACACTTCTACATAACACTACGAATTCGTAGTCAAATTAGTAGAATTGACGTGTACACTTAGGACGCCGAGGGAGAATCGGTAACAGATTCTCAGTAGTTAGGAGAGGATAGTATACCTGTAGTTGATTCCTAATTTGTATGGCATGGACTAGATTCCTAAGGAAGATTACTACGATCAATTAGAGGGTATAAGGTTTATATACAAGATGCGGAAGGAGAGGTTAATACGTAATAGGAGCGAGAACAACGGAAGGAGTAGTGTAATTATAGTGTATATAGTTGTTTTAGTAGGGTGTAATTGAATATATATGTGTTATAGCATACAGAGCGTTTTTTGTAATTCTATAATACTACGATTTTTGAGTATATATATATACTATATAGCGACGGCGAGGTAGGCGACGGCGAGGTAGGCGACGGCGAGGTTAGAGTTGTATAGTTGGTTTGAGAAGCGTTATAGTTGCGCCCGTAGTTTATACGGTAATTACTTGTATTATGTGGGGGGGTCTATGCTACATAGCAAAAGGCTATTCGGCAAGCTGCCTTCGAGGAAATTGCTTCATCTGCGACTAATTTGACGTCCTCGGAGCACTTTCACATCGCCTGTGATCGGGAGCGAAGAGTCAGGCTAGTCTAGAGTCGCGACAGTGATGGTGATGGCATGGCATACTCCTACGTGAAGAAATAATATGCATGCAACTTGTTGCTTGTCTGCATGCCACTCGAGTGTTCCTCAACACCATGAAGCATCTGCAGCTGATCTGCTTTAGGAGCCTCTACGTCGACCAAACAAAACCCAGGATCATCTCCTTAATGGTCGCATTTCGAGCTATTCCATGCCTCGAATTGGATCTTTCCCGTACAGAGCAGTACGCAAAGAAGAGTCAGCGATATGGACATTTGCTACCTACTTAGATACGTACGGTACGGAGTACTCCGTACAACATTCTGTTTGGCGACTATCATGGATCTGTCTCCCTCTGCATATCTATTTTTCGCAACCGCCAATTGGACTTCGAGCCCAAGGCGCCATGCACCGGGAACACTTCTTTGCAACTTCGTACTTCTACAATGGGGCCAAATGTGCCACCACCATTGCGAAATCGTGGCGTGCATACTGTTATCATGACGTTGCATGAAATGTACCAGCACTTCTCGTATCGCGGTTGTACTTCCATCAGTCCTTGATGTGTAGGATTTTACGAAACCACAGCAGCCCAAAGGTATGCTATTCGGAAGATGGCAAACGAAATATCATGAAGGCAAAAGCCAGTCCTATTTAATCCGTACTATATGGAGCCCAACATCCCCACTTCGGCCATTCTGTGGCATGGTCTTGGCACGAAATACCCAGCCAGATACCGACTCGACAGCTACAGTCAGATCCAATTCTGATAGCAACCTTTCGAGGTTACATAATCACGTTATTGAACCTCTCCAAACTTCCAAAGGCAATACAGTACTTGCAAAGATTGCCATTCAGTCTCAACAACTCGCGACTCGCGACGAAGTCCTACGAAGTAGAACTTCAAAAACCACTTGCCGCGTCAGACGAAAGCTTGTTTGCCGTTTGCTCAAGCCAAACGCTTGTGGCGCAGTGTGAACAGTTACACTGAAGTGAGCCTCGTGTCGCGACTTGGCAACGCAGATCTCGGGCTCAAGAGTTAGCAAGCGACGACGACCTTAAAGAGGAATCCATATGCGCGTATGCATATCTTGTGTGGCTGTTGCTATAACCTATTTCAATAATACCCTAAGATCGAGGCAGGGTTTGAGTCCAGAGTATGCGGCAGATGGGCTAGGCCTAGCAGCAGATTAACTCATTAGGTGTTGACGTGCATTTAGCCTTCCGCCAATGTACCATTAGGCTCAAAGTCAGATCGATTACCAGAAATCCAGGATCCGGAGTTGCGGGGCAGTAGAGCTATATTTTGGTCACAAATATCGGACTGAGACCGATATGCGTGCTCCTAACACGATAAGATTTAAATGGTGCTCAAGATTTAAGACGAGAATCCTTGTTGGAAGAACTCCCTTCGGCAACTCCATTCATATATCTCATTGGACTGATTCCAAGGAGTAAGATTTGAGGTGTACTCTAGCTTAGGAGCATTGGTGTTCGGCTAAATTTACTTCATTTTGTGGCAGTAAAACTGACCCTACTCCGTAGAACTTTACTTTCGGAAACTGATATAACAAATTTTAGACGATACTTAGCAGACCGCAACAGTACATATTGGAAGCATCATACTAGCTAGACCGCCCTCAAATCCTCTCACTAGACGCCTCTCAATACTTGAGTCACGCGCCCTTCATCTCTGCCAATCGGTAATTTATTCATATGAGGACTCACTAGCTCAGTCTCGCTCATATAGCTGGATCTCATGAATAATAACAGATGTCCATTATTTCACTGTCTCTACTATTTGCTTTCCAACACAGACTTTCTTCTCCAGCCGCGGATCGATTCCGGACCACGTGATCGCTACCCCTCTTCATGATGGACGGGATCCATGGATTGAGGAGTAACACCATGACAACAATCGTGAGGGACAAACCTGCTTTGATTTCCAWCGAACATCACAGTTGTGACAATTCATGTCAACAATACCTCAAATAATAGACACCCCTGTTTGTTCGAAATTGGAAGCGCGGCTGTGATTGACATTCACCTCGTGCCTTCCCAAGTAACACTTACACATCTGCGCTAGTTCCTTCTTCCTCCGCAAAATTTCTAGAATCACCGTCTGCAACCCTCGCTCACATCAACCACCTCTCAGCAAATTCCAACGTCAGATTCAGACCATTCGCCATCGAACGACATCTCCTTCAGAATGGCAACTGTGACCAACACTACCGGCACCCGCCTCGCTGGCAAAGTTGCAATAGTAACAGGCGGCGGCTCTGGTTTCGGAGAAGCAATCTCCAAACGTTTCTCAGACGAGGGATGTAAAGTGATCGTTGCCGACATGAACGCCGAAGGAGGAGAAGGAGTAGCGAAATACAATGCAGAGAACTTACATTTTGTAAAGATGAACGTTGCAGATAGCGGTGATTGGAAAGTCTGTCTGAAAGAGTGCATGGACAAATGGGGCAGAGTCGACGTCGTCGTCAAYAACGCTGGGACAAGTTATCGAAATAAGGCACGTGGACATTGCTCTATTTGTCACGGGTTGTGTACTCTACAGTACACACTAGCTACAACTGCTTACCACGTTCAAGAGAAGTATGGAAGCTGTCTTCTTACTCGCTAACACCCTCAAAGCCAACAGCAGAAGTCACCGAAGATGAGTTCGACAAAGTCTTCGCAGTGAACGTCAAGAGTATCTACCACTGCTCAGCACACGTCATCCCAGCTTTTATTAAGCAAGGAGATGGAGCGTCCATTATCAACATCGCCTCTATTGGCGCAACTCGTCCTCGTCCGGGATTGGTCTGGTATAACGCTAGTAAAGCAGCGGTCACGAATGTAGGTTCTTCGTTGCGTCTTTTATACTTCTTACAAACAGTGTAGTCAATGATTTGACTCAATTTGATTTGATTTGAATAGTTTGATTTATTTTGGTGAATACACTGCTTACAAATGCCGAATATCATAGGTGACAAAAGGTCTGGCGGCGGAATATGGGGATAAGCAAATTCGCGTGAACTCTATCTGTCCACTACTGAGTGCTACAGGCTTGTAAGTTCTCTTCATATCATACCGCTCAACTGATTCATTTCATTTTCTGCCTTTTCAGTAGTCTAATAAGAACGCATAGATTCGAGACTTTCGTTGGCGTTCCACCCACCGAAGAGAATTTCAAGAAATTCCTCTTCAACGTTCCATTGGGAAGACTTACTGATCCAATGGACATTGCGAACTATTGTCTGTTTTTAGCGAGTGATGAGGCAAAGTTCATTACGGGGACTTGTTTGGAGGTTGATGGTGGTCGTGGAATTTGATGGTCGAGAATTATGCGCCCCTCGCTTACTAGATCTTGCAAGACCTACACGCAGTATGTTCCTTCCAAGCTTGAGCTCTTGCCAAATTGGTGCCGTTTAGATGGATACTTTGCTCTGATTTTCTCGCGGTGTGCAATCTCCTCTTCCAAGATAATTACTCTCAGCATCGCACCGACCAAGATTTACTTTCAAACAAGCAAGTCTGGCGAACGAGGTACAGTAGATGAGCATATTCCTACATTCGCAAATACTTTCCATTCCTGCCTCCTGATACTCAACAATTGACAGACCGCAACAAAATCCTATTGCTCAAAGGGACTTGTACACTTGTAGTGCACCTTCGATGCACTGGATTAGACCAAAGACAGTTGTCAACACGAGAACCCAAAATGCAATCCAGAACGGATACCATTGCACGCCATTGCTCCTATCATACCATCATTGCTTCAGCGTGCTAGGCTGAGCTTCGTCACACACTTCCTTCAGAATTACAGAATTATCATGCCAATACCAAAAGTTACATATCTGTCGACTCTCGGTATTTAGATTTCCAGTGTCCAAAAGTTGTTGATCTAGCGGCAATGCTGTATTTGAAGCAGCTCTTAGATATCAGGCCCTTGTCGCTTTGTCGTATCTCGGAACAAGGAGAGAAAGTGTCCGAACAAATTCTTCGGTGAAATGAGGGGGAAATATGGGACTAATGGAGTCTCGTTAGTCACAACATCGTGTCCATCTTTTAAGCTAACATACTTTTGCAGCTGGAATTCCAGAAACGAAGCGTGGCGAAAGACCGCAACCGCCTGGTCATCGTCCATCATTCGCAAATGGTCGGCCAGATTATCTGTCCACCATATCTTAATTCCTGCTACTCTTTCCAAACTCAACGCAATGAAAGTTCGTTCAAGCTTTGTGCGTCTGTAACCAAGAATCGGCGGGCGAGAAAAGTACCGATGCACAAAGCCTTGGAGACTTTCATGTCTCCAATCGAGCTGCCTTCCTCCAATACACTCGTGGGATACTTCACCGAATTTCGTCATAAGAAGTATCCGGCTGATAGACTAGCGAGATGTTTCGGATTGTTGTGAGTCATATTCCAATCAAAAAGTGCCAGTGAATTGCATAGAGGATGAAGGGGGACAATTCAGAACGGACGATCTACTTACTAGGAAGCTGCTGGTCCGGTGCGAGGAATCTGGAACAATATTCGTCCGGAGGTCAAGTAACATACAGTATTGAGAACTCTTACAAGTCTGGTTCAGGACTCAGCGTGGAGATGTCTCTCATTGACAAGAGTCCGTATATAGCGGCACTGGAAATACTGCTTTGCTCCTCCGGTTCAACGAGACGGACACASTCAAAAGACGATAAGACCGAGCGGTATCATAAATCGACATTCAATCATTGATCTTGAGCTCACGTCGAGGCTTCCTGATGTCCTAGCCTCAAAAAATACAGATTCTGAGACTATAGTTGCGGGAAAGGGAGGACGCTTAAAAGAGACTCTCGCCTTCCCTTAGATAATGCCTCTGCGAGACGGCTTTACATCCAGGAACGCAATGGTCGACCGTCGATAGCAGTTGTAACCCCTCAAACATTTTCTCTTGTATAAGCTATGGCGCGATTACATTCTATAACTGTCGAGGGAGTACAGTTGGAAGAGACTCAATGGTTTCATAAATTAAACAGAAAATTAGATCTTGCCTCACCTAGTCTTGGGTAATAGCTGACGTTGTCTAAATGTAATATGAGAACAGGGACAGCCCATCCGTATATCAGAGGGCTTCCCTTGCATATTACTCAAGAACCGAAGTGACTGGTAGAAGCCGCTGATCTATAAAGCTTCCCCTGTACTTACGAGGAGTACCTCAATGAGAGCTGGCGGACTCCAGTAGTCCCACCCCACTAGATGGACGGCCAGAAAGAGAATCTAACAGAAGGAACACAGTGAGCAAGGCATCGAGCTCTATAGCTCAGAAGGGTGAGAGATGCGAAAAGATGAAGTACACATCGGCGATGAGTCCGACAAAGATCGACGTGGTCTCTAGAGAACTATCGCAGGAAATTAGAGTCTACTAGATAGAGTGACTTTCTGCAGAAGAAGTGGGCRCATACCATAGAGCCTACTTCGTCTCGTACGCATGGCATAGTTTACCGAGTAGATGACCTCATAGTAAGCAACTTCTCATCGTGTGACCTTAGAATGTATTGAAACAATAAAGACCTCAGAATTGCCAGGAGGAGAAATGGTAATGACCGAGAAGGCTTATATATTACCTAGTCTCCCCGAAGAGTTAACGACTTGAGTGACCCTGTAACTAGGATAAAAACGACTTCGATAGTTTTCGACGTCTCATGCTACTTTGTTTTAACTAAGGGGTTAACTAGAGGTTTAACTAGGGGGTGATTAGAGGCTATAAACCCTAGTCGCTCGCTCTAATATATTCTCCTTTATAACTTTAAAGCTATTTACTACTTGTTAGAAAAAAAGTAGCGTGAGACATAGACAACTATTAAAGTCGTTTTTATCCTAGTTACAGGGTCACTCAAGTCGTTAACTCCTCCCCGAAAGTAGTACCGAGCATTCTTCAAATCAGTCACAAGAAGGTTTTCTCAATGTATGGCCCTATTCATGTGTCGTAACAGCTTCTATAACCCGTCATAATTCAGTATACAACATTTAGTATCACCAGGTATAACATCTGGAAGCATCAGGCACAGAACCTATCTTTACTTTAGCAAGGAAAAAAATAAAACTGCGTTTCCATACAATGACGAAGGCAATACAATCACAAACAAGCACCATGGCATACTAACCTTGGTAGCGAGAGAGACTAAAAATAAACAACGTCACACGAAAGCAATCCCTACACACTTCGTCATCGCACCAAAATTACTAATCTCAAAAACATATTCTCGTATACATACAGTACGTGGTAAGAATTAAGCTCATCAGCCGCCTGCGGTTAAACATTGTCCCCGTCTCGTAACGGCACTCAGTCCCGTTCACTACTCTACATGCGGCGAATAAGAGTGGTTGGAAATGATACACGCCAAGCGAATTTCTGGGGAAGCAATGCAATCGCCGTCCGCAGATTTGTTGACTGTGACCTCGTATTTCGGCTATTGGGTGTCCATCGCGGACTTCACGGTGCTCGTGTTAATATGGTACAACGAAGTGGGCGAGGAAGTATATTCTGGCATGCGGTGACGCTGGAGCGGTGAGATGATGGAATGATCGACGGGCGAATGATTTGGATTTTTTCGAGGTATAAATGGAAAGAACGTCCTATGTCTTTCTTCTCATCAGCGCATCGCTTTCTCACTAAACACACAACTATCTCCACTAAGCTCTATTCGCCAGCCTTAACATCGACAAACCCCAAATTCACAAATACAAGTCACATCAAAATGTTTTTCTCAGCAGCGATAGCCATCAGCATCCTGGGCGCTACAGCCACAGCAGCCCCGACTTCCTCACCCTTATACCCACCAAGATCCAACTCGCAAAGCTTTCGTCTCGTTGCAAACGTCACATCCAACGATCTGCCTACATCGATCAACGACTACGTCTTGACATCCTATCACTTAAGCGCAGGTCAAGCCGCCGCGGTCCTCGTTAGCAACACAACTCCAACAGACGGCCGCATTTTCTACACCAACGGCACCGCAGAAGAAGTCGACAACAGACAATCAGACCTCCTATCCGACGGTGGAACTCCTCTCTTCCCATTCGGCGTCGTCCTCAACGAAGATGAGAGTGTGTTTATAAATGCGGAATCTGGCACGCCTGGTGTTAATCCAGCGGTATTCCCAGACCAGATTTCCAAGTTAGGCGCGGTTGGGAAAGAGGGCTTTTATGCTTGCGAGAGAGAGTTGCTCTATGGTCCGGCGGTACAATTGTTTACCAGGCCATATGGAGGGACGACTCCGGAAGGGTGCGCTGATGTGGTTTTGTTGGCTCAGTGTAGTGAGAGCAGTGGGTTGGAACATCCTTTTGGTGCTGTTAGTGGATGTTATGCGGACGTTGCGTCTATAGATTGGAGTATCTATAGCGCATAACGCTCTGATCAAAAACGAGAAAGGGATACGACGTTGATGAGATGGTAGTAGGACGGACATATTGAAACCTACCAGTTGTGTTCTATCACCATGTTCAAGACCAACCGCAGCATAGCATAGCATAGCATACAATGGAGTTCTGCTATTTCTCAGTCATTGTTTTCTTCTGGCTCCTCAAAATCAGAATCTTTATTATCTGCACCGGCCTGCAGTAAATCAAGGCTCGGTACATCACCACCTTCCTTTTCACATCTCTCGAAAAGTCCCTGTGCTTTCCCCCAGTGACTAGTCTTCTTGATCTTCCCTTGTTCATGCTCGCCTCTCCTCTGTCTGAGTAAGAACCTTCGATCTCGGTCATCGTCGTCTTCATCTACATTTTCGGGTAATTCAGGAACGCTCAAATCGCCAATATAAAGAGCAAGCATTCCTCGTAGGCGCAACATGGTGACATGTTTGTCAAAAGGTGGACGGTTTATCGTCTCGTCCATTCGAGAAGCCAAAAGCTCGGAAGCTGCCAGCGCTGTGGCTCGTATTCCCTCTCTTTCCGACCAAACTCTATCTAGCTTTTTATGTTGGCGATTTCTTCGCCTGAGGATCGAGTCTGAAGAGGTATCAACATTGACAGAATTGAATTGGGCCTGTGACTCGTTGAAAGCATCATCTAGGTCGCTCTCATCGGAAGAATGGGCCATGGAGTTGTCTCCATATTTCTCATTCACTCTCCTTAAGTTCTCTTTCTGTTCTGATTGGATTCCGTAGATTTCGCATGCAGCCATAGCGGGCCAAAAATCAAGCGAGTTGACATGATTTTTAAGACGATTCGTATATGGGTATTGCACGAGTAAAGCTTCATAGTATAACTTTGCAAGGTCAAGTCCGGCTTTGGATCCCCATCTTCTGTTTGCTCCGCTAATGCCATCTTCGGCCTGTGGGCTTTGAGACTGCTCTATATGATCGTCGTTCGTGTCTGAGTCCACAACATGAAACTCGTTAGATATTCCTCGCTCGGAGCTTCGCACCAGCAGCTCTGCTCCTATACTCCAGTAGCCTGTTGATTTGAGATCGATAGGTCTTCCAGCACTGTCTGTTCGTATCAACAGAGAGTAAGCACGTGTAGCACGTGGTATATCGCCTTCAAGAAGGCAGCGATGAACGATTGCAGTCAACACCGAGAAATGTTGCATCCGAAGCCTATGGTCTTGAGGCGGATGGGTCGACCGAGTAGACTTAGAGTCTTCGCTATGCTGATTGTCTACACCAAATTCTGACGCATTCTGCTTGCCTTCCAAGCCTATCGGGGTTGCGCTCGAGGTCAACTTGAAGAATTCTTCCTCTTGCGGCAACCCTCTGTGCGGCCAATCACGCTGGCCCTTATATATGGGCAACTCCTCATCCAGCGATAAGCCCGCAAGCCTGTACTGGGCGATTTCATCGGGAGTCAAACTCAGCGGATTCGTGGATGCAGCGTTCAAATCGACACGTTTGTAATCGATATCATTCTGTTCATCGCTGGAGGAAGAATCCGAAGCTTGACGTTTACGCTTCCGTCTTGCATAAATCTGACCAGCAGGGTACTTTTTGGAGGTTCCAGATCGCGAATAGGCCGCTAGAGGCGGATTGAAAAGTGGCATTCGTTCTGTTGTTGTTATTGAGCATGAGAGAAAAGGAGTCGGTCGTTGAGAAAAGTTTGACTGACCGAAGCAAGGCTGAACAACAGCCTTGAATTTTCTTCTAAGCCACTCTAGATCTGGTCATTTCCAATCTGGGGAAGTTGGACTGCTTTGTTGCACATCGGTGAGATCAAGGAATGCAAGACCTGAAATTCATCTCGATCCCACAGGAAAATACCACGTGATCTCGACAACGATCCACTGGAATGTGATTCAATTCAATATTTTCAATGAGTTACCTACCGAATGTCTATTCAACATCTCGTACGGTTCTCCTCCCGAGAATAGGAGGCAATTCTATTGCGAGCATTCGAGCTCGGAAAGAGAGCRGTCCTTATCACGTGACTATCCCTGTTCATATTCTACCTAGCAGTCCACGCGCTAGCTGAATACCTAAACATYGTCCAAGTAGAGTCGACGTACTGGCTAGACTATTTTATTTGATATTTTGGCATTTATTGTGACGTACCTAGTATCAATACAAAAATCCATCGATGGAACTAAAGACTTAGAATTGTAGTTACATAGTGCCTTAGTAAGTAGGTACGGTACGATGTCTACAACGATTTCTAAATTTCTTCTCTATTCCACCTATATCGCGCTAATAAGGTATCAGGCTAGTCTCTACAGATCTTACGACACCTATAGCTGTTTCTCACTCAGCCAACATAACTCGATCAGTACATGGAATTCCTGCTTCCACGACCGACTATTAAATCTGCAACCTTTCCACCGCACTTTAATCAGAAACCATCTCCCTGCTTATTCAGCGTCTATACAACGCCTTATAAACGATCATGTCCACAAATTTGGTTTCTTCTCATGCCCGTAGACTTTTGCCGGCATCTCGAACTTCTGCAGCCAAGCTCGCTTCCCACCAGTTCCCCCGCACGTCATTGATACTCCAGACAACACATCTCATCCATTGCTGCGTCCACGCGTACCTGCACCTACTTCCACCCCTGGGTAGAATTTACTGCTTTAGCGCCTTGCCATCTCGAACGCTTCTCTCCAAGATCTCACTAATGCGAAGTAAATTTTGCCAAGCGGTAAACTTTGAGACATTTCATTAATGGATAATCCTCATTCCCGAGCGCCTCTGTCTTCCTGCTCATTGTGCTAATTAGCCCGCATATCTCTTCGAAATCGCACTTAACTTTCGTTCGTTTATGATATATTAGGCACAATTAAAACACCCTTCATCCTCTCAAGGACCACTCGCCGATATGGCCTCTTAGCTGACTCTTGGCCTGCTTCCACCTATCTCATTATCCATGAGCTCATAAGCAGAGCTTGCTGCATATTTCCACATCTTCCCAACGAAGATACTTCTCACCACTCTTCTAAACTCCCATCTCCAGAGTCAGAAAAGACATACATACCTTTTCAAAATGCATTCCCAAATTTCATGGATATTCGCCGCCATTCTGAGTCTCAATGGCTCAATCGTAAAAGCGTATAGGGATCCTGCACCCCTCATAAACGAACATCCGGGTCAAATATTTAGTAAGGTTTCGAGTTCTACATGCTGTGTTGATGGGGTTCTGAACACCGGAAACTCCACGGGGAGGTTTACWGATGTCAATGGGAGTAAGTTCTCGTCCAGATCTAAATACATACCTATTCTAACATCACGACAGCAAGTACATACCTAGCCTATCCCCCAGGTCGAAATCCCAGCACCAAAATTGCACTCCTATATCTAACCGACATCTTCGGCGTCCAACTCGACAACAACAGAATGTACCCACCACCATCCCCCCTATACCCTTCGACAGACATCACTAACCACCTTTCAGCCTAGGAGACTCCCTCGCACGCGCCGGCTACTTCGTCGTAATGCCCGACCTCTTCGCCGGCGACCCAGTCCCATTATCAGCAATGGGATCCATCCCCTCGGATTTCGACTTCGCAGCCTGGGGCGTCCGCCACCCAGAATCCGCAGTAGAAGCCATAATCACCTCAACTCTAGCCTCCATGCGCAGTACCTTCGGGGCTAAGAAAATCGGCGCGGTGGGCTATTGTTTCGGTGGGAAATACGTAGCGAAGTTCCTCGCGCCGGGAAAAGGGCTGGATGCAGGCTTCACGGCTCATCCGAGTAATGTATTGGAGTTGGAATGGGCGGGTGTGAGAGCGCCGCTAAGTATTGCTTTTGGCAGTACGTATTCCCTATCCAAACTAGAATCTAAAATCCATTTCTAATCTGCTGGGAATCTAGCACTGGATACATCATCCACGCCTGCCCAACGCACTGCCACGGAATCTATCCTAACTGCCAACAAAATCACGTTCCAAACTACCCTCTACGCGAATGCTGAACACGGATGGGCGGTACGGACTGATCTCAGTGTGCCCACTAAGAAGTTCGCGCAGGAGGGAGCGTACTTTCAGGCTGTGAGGTGGTTTGATGCTTGGATTAAGTGATGGAGATGAGGTATTGTGGTACCTCAGCGGGAGAACGAGTGAGAGAAGAGGATGTGGAAGCTTTCTAGCTGTAATAACGTAACGTACTTTCTCGATATAAGCAGGTGACCTCGAGAATATTTTGTCCAGCTGTGATATTTGAAGATAAGAAGGCGCGATCATTGAATTAACGACGGTTGAGAGGCAAGAATTGAGACTAGGGAAGAGTTACACGATCACTTTTACAGTCCCAGCGTTGCATAAGCTCTTGGAGCTCCCGGCTGAAGTCTGTAGGTAAGATGGGTATATACTCCTTCGAACAACAAAAAAACTGACTATGATCGCATCTCTGGTAACGTACAGTTAGCTAGTTGTCTATTGGAGCCTCTACGACGCGACCGACCTAACAGATAGGAGGTTTCGATCTTAGCATATCTAGCTACGTCAAACTTATAGCCAGGGCTAGCAGCTCGTCCGCCTCGCGTAGACAGTAAGAGGAAGGAATAATATAGTATCAACAGGAGAGCTGGGTAAGGAAAAGAATTGAGGAATCAAAATACTAAGCGGGAGTCCAAATCTTAAAGATCGGAGAGGGAAGACAGAGCAAGGTTCACGTATTAGACATTCTATTTTCAACGGTATGCATATTACTACTACCCATTGCATCCCTACACAGCCCACACTACTCTGACATCAAGAGAAAAAAAAGAGGTGGGGAAATAACAAAGCAGGACCATGCAAGAAAAGCTCAGAACAGCAGCAGTAGGCGATAAGCAGCACAATCTTAATTTCGCTGAGGATATAAGAAAACAATCCCTTTTTCATTTCATAACGACAAAGTAAAGAAGAAAGCCAAAGAGAGAGCAAATCTCGAGCTATCGTAATAAATACAGGATGATTGACCCGAAGAATGAGCAAGCCAATACACATAAGAAAGGGTTCGAAAAAGTCGAGGACTACTACGTAGAAGAGGACGGGAAAAAAAAAAAGAAAAACATGTCTGTGGCAGGTCCCCCATTTTTGATGCGAATTCTTCTTCTCGGTCCAAAGTATGATCTTTTTCTTCGCCTCTCATTCCTGCATACAAGAGAAAACTCCCCCAGATCCACCCGTTCAGCGCACAACCGGGCATTCAGCCTCACAGAAGCTGGAATGTCAAATGCCATGCCCATCCATTGCTCCTCCGCTCTTTGTCGTCATTCGCGCAGTATTAAGGATCGGTGATTAAAGAGACAAGAATTGAAAGTAAAAAGGGCTATGTGTCGCGTCGCTGTGGTTGGGTATATCCGTCGAATCCGGGTTGGGTTGTTTTTTAACGGAGAGAGAATCCCTTTCTCTTTCCCTCCTTCTCTATTGGCCGTCCACTCTCGATTCTCGACTTCTTCTCTTCCAGCTCCATTCTTTGGCGCTCCAGCTGCTCCTTCATTTCGCGATGGCGAGCATACAATTCCTCTTCGCTCTGCTTCAGCTTGCTCTCCTTTTCTGCAACCTTCTGCTGGAACACCATCTTCATCTCGGCTTCCATCTTTGCAAGCTTCTGCTCGTGGAGAGTGCGCTCTTCCTCTTGCTTGACAGCTGGATTGACCTCCTTGAAGACACTTGGATCTTGTGCAACACCCATTGCGGTGAGCTTCTCCGATCTGTAGTTCTCGTACAAGGCATTGCTGGTGTGTTCTTTCAACTCCTCCATGTGTGTTCGGATCAACATCTGGCGAAGTTTGACAAAATCACAGTGCTCCTCATTATCTACCTCGATCACTCCCCATGGGTAGCGACGTCCACGAACGTTACGTCCATCTTCACTGGTGATCTCAGAGTTGGCACCAACGACAGCAAAGGGGACCTTAGACATAATTTCGTTGTTCTCGGCAATGGTCTCATCATCATCGAGTTCGTAACGGGGACCTTCGAAGATTTGGATCGCGTGATGCTTGATATCTGCGAGAATCTAATTTGGTCAGCATACTGCTAGGCATGATATGTCCGCGTCATATTACTCACTCTTTGCTTAAAAACCATGATCTCCTCATCAGTCATGGTATCAGCCTTGGCAATGACTGGAATCAAGTTGACCTTGGTATGAAGTCTGCGCATAACCTCAATGTCCAACGACTTCAAAGCGTGCCCAGTGGGTTGGATAAAGTAAACGCAGGCATGCACTCTGTTATCAACAATGTTCATCCGGTTGACTTTGTTCTCCGCATCCAGGTAAGCGTCGAAGCGTTGCTCGATGTTATCCACAATTGGTTGCCATGATGCGTCGTTGTTAACGAAATCTCCAAAACCAGGGGTATCAACAACAGTTAATCGTAAACGAACACCATTCTCCTCAATATCAGCGCTGATCGACTGAATGGCAACGGTTTTGGGGATAATGTCAAGACTTGGCCCCTTGCGTTCGCGTGGAGGGTATAACGAGGTACTGAAGAGAGTATTGACCAAGGTAGATTTTCCGAGTCCAGACTCGCCTGATCCGATTAGCAAAATCTCTTTCAATATTACCCTGCTATATTGCTTTTAGTACGTACCGACTACCATAACATTGAAGTTGAATCCTTTACGGACGCTCTTACGGTGCCACTGATTTGGCAAGTTTGCAAAACCAACGTAACCAGTTAACTTTCGTCGCACAATATTTCTCATATCGCTAGCTTGTTGAGCTGCGATCTTRGGATCCGACGAGCTCACGCTTTGTGGAATTTCCATTTGAGGAGATTTTGGCGTGCCGTTTGGTGCTGGTGAGGCTCGGGTGGGCGCCGCCGCTTGGGCAACTCCATTTGTAGCTGTATAGAAACATAAAATGTCAGCCCAATCATTCGTTTTGTGCTTCTGCGCTTTCTGATGTATGTTTTCAACGAAACAGTCTTCCATGGATTCCTCGGACTGAAGGTTGATGGCACACAAGCTTGGTGGATCCTCAACATTCAGCATGCTTCGATATTGAACAGGAGACTCTGGACGCTGGGGACGACGACCGAGGCTTCCTGGATACGCTCTGCAGTTGCCAGCAACCTCAAGCTTCTTGGCCGCCAACGACATCAAATCCAGCGGACTACTCTCTGATCTACCACCGCCTCGAGGTTGAGCCAGGAGGCCCGCAATTGAAGATGTCATATTCGAGGAACTCCAGATAGATGTAACGTCCTGCGCTTAATCTGAGGATCCTGCGTGCAGACCGACCCGAAAAAGTACCTAGGGTCATGCAATGTTCTCCAGACACAGATCTCAACGGTTGCGGGAGTTCAATGGCCACTGCGAGCGGGAGCGTGTTCGGGGTGTGCGGGCAGATTGATCCTGCAGGTCTTTTCGTGTCGGAACCGATGGTGATCCAATAGTGGGCAGCGGGTACTTGCTGCTTGAAAAGAAAGATATTGCTTACCCATTGTCTTGATTTCGATGAAGAAGGATCGATGGAGGATGTCGTCAAGGCAAGCGCTGAGTTAAGGTCTGGTGGAAGAAAGGTTGTAATTAGCTTTCGTGTAAACCTGCAAAAGGAAGTTTCTCGGTAGAGATTGGTCGGGACACAAGAATGGGAGATCAGATTCCGCGACGTCCGTCTTGTGTTGATGGACGAGGATAGGATGGGATGTAGTGATGGCAATGCATGAATACGAGGACGTACCAGAAACTTGTCTTTCGCTCGTGGAGTGCTCTGGTCTTTGAGCTGTCGCAGAGATGGAGATGCGCAGAGGGACTGCTGGCTATCAGGATCGATCTGTTGGGCGCGATGTTGGTTAGTACGAGGGTGATGTTGAAGATGTAACAAAAGTTTTGGGAGGTTGGACGTGGATCTGCCACAGCAAAAGGGGCTGCTCAATTATTGACAGGGATGAGGAAGCTGTCATTTAAAAGTGCCCGGGTGTGATGTTTGGATTGTGACGTGCGGAAGGGGAGCGACCACGTACAATACAGGAGAACTTGATGCAGAGCAATTGAGGATATCGACGACTCTGGGAGACAAGGGGAACGAGTGTAGGACGTGTGTGTTTTGTGAGAGGATGGTTCCTGAGGAGGAGGTGGAGGAGGTGGTGTGCGGTCGCAGTGCTACTCCAGAAATTAAAATGGTGCTGGTGCTGGCGCTGGTGCAGGGTAGGCGTAGGAATTGGGCTGCGGAGGGCGACCAGAAGTGTCAAGCCCCGTGCAAAAGGAGAGATYGAAATAGGCATAGCGTCTCACGTGATCGTCTAGGCCTGGGCCCGGTCCCTGATGTTAACTCGAACAATTTATTCTCCGTCGCTCGAACTCGCGCCGTCTCCAATTCCAAGAGAGCACGTTGATTTGTCTGTGATTTGTCTGTGCGAATTCTACCATATTACTTCGAAGTATGAAGTGCTACGGTATCAACCGTGWCCACCGCCCTGCAGAAATCAACCCATATACGGAAACAATACTCAGTACCAGGCTACGTCCTGACGAGGACCATTGTCTCTGAACCCATCAATCAAGCACTTTGCTGTATCAAAAGGCATCGCGTYCTAATACAGCGCCAATAAGAGAGACTGAAATACTTCTTCTCGCCTCCTCTCACCTCCCCTCCTGAGCGTGCAGCGGCACACGGTGGTGTACAGTACGTGCTTCTGCGTCAGGAGTGCCTATCTGTGCTGTAAGTGCTCTCTGATTTGCAAGACTTCACATCACCAGCCTCACCTCACCTCACCTGCACACGGGTTTGCAAGTGGATGCCGCTGACGTGACTTTGATGGCTTCCAGCGCGCTCTCGTGACAGATATACTCATTTGGTCTCGTTTGCCGAAGTCGTCTGCGAGTAGCCGCGATATCTCGCTTGTCTTGACGCGCTGTCTGTATAATTCGCCTCTGAATCTCCATCTCTACGTCGATCCGCTCTTTTTCCTTATCAAATCCAAGCCATCGTCGAAGTGCTTCGTCTAAGCTCATACTCAAATATTCCATCCTAGTCCAGCTCCCTCTATCAGACCATCGCGAAAAGAGTTCTCGCCCCGAAGAATTTTCCTTTCCTACAGATGGGAACGGATGTGTTACACTGTTGTACTCCCTGTTCTGCATATATGAGGAACACCACAGATCCATCTTACAGCAACCGCATTGACTGGACCACATGAATTTCCCTTGCACAAAAGACGACATCATGACGCGGACTCGTTCCGTCACTGCGCAACTGGCGACTTCTGGTAATGATTCAAATCAAACATCACCCAAGGAGGAAGCGACTGAAGCCGAAAAGCCTCTCGTAGAACAACGCACGCCGGAAAGGCCGCCACTCACATCCTTCACCTGTTTTCAGAGGCTTCCAACAGAAATACGAGCCCTGATTTGGAATCTCACTGTTAGACCTCGTAATGTCGAGATGGAGTTCTGTCGAGACCGTGGGTTCTTTACTTGTGTTGCTACTCCCATCGCACTTAGGACTTGCGCCGACTCTCGTGCCGCGATCGTGCACTCCTATCCAGTCTCGTTCGGCAGCTTCATGTATGAACCCCAGACGCCTTTTAACTTTTCACTTGATACCTTGTATTTCCATGATAAAGAAGACAACTCCCTTTTTATGCTTCTTAGTGTTCTTACACGTTTTGAAGCTACGCAGCTACGCTTCCTTGCGATTTCCGCCGGGATTGATGAATATGTTATTATTGGCGACAATTCAGGTAGCACTGCATCTGATGTGCTCAAGAAGTTTCTCCCAAAATTGACTGCCATGCAACATATTTTTGTTGTGTACGACTTGTTTATTTGGTCCATGGGCTGTGAAGAGGGAGAGAGTCCCATCCGTTTGTACGATGAGTGGCCTGAATACCTCATGATGAAACATATTGAACTTTATAAGGCCATGGGACACAAATGCATTTGTGGGAAGTGTTCTGACGATGACGGCATATCAAGAGCTGACGATAAGTACTGTGATTGTCCAGCTCACACACTTCCTGGTCCCGCCAAGGAGGTTAATCTTGATGGCTTAGGGATCCAGACCTCTTCAAAGTGGGGTTGGAGGCCCATTCCTAATGTGGGCGGAGAGTCATTATGGTGAGGCGGCATCTGATTCGTTGGCTCAGAAAACTTATTTGCTACTAGCTTGTTGTGCAAGTCGATATGGTGGTGGCTGTACTATTATCACTTACTATTATATTGGTTGATATGGAGGGCGACTAAAGCGGTTACAAATGGGACCTACCTTTATATGTCTATAGAGAGGTAGCTGACGCATGGATTTTACAGGGATTTGGYGTTCTAGTCTGTCACTTTTCCAGCATCTGAGATATGGCTTCTTGTCGTCGAGCCCAATTTTGTAGTCAATAGTATACGAGATATGACGTCCTACTCACTAGCACGATGTCAGGCAATCCAATACAGTTTGCCAATCGATGAACGTCCAATTCGACGCATGATCAAACTGTCTTCAGTGATTAGTATTCAGCCTCATTTTCTCTAACTCCAATTRCCTCTTGCTTGTTCAGTCAAAATGAGAATTACATCCGCCGTTATTTCGGGCTCGGCATACTTTCACTACACCAATATTCAGTCTTAGCTCTTACTACGTGCGTTAAAGGGAGGTCCCAACCTAGACTTAAGATAGCGCCATGTAGGATCCAATTCTGCTTATGAAAATCCAGGATCTGGGCCCCGGAACCGCATCAAACGATACTCCAAAATGAATTTATGACATTTTGCAGCTTTAGTAGCGAGGTTGTGAGGCTCCATCGTCTTGATGTCTGACTTCGTATACCAACACCTTGACCTTAATACACAGACAGACAAGCTCGCCGCACGAGTTGTAGCTAAATCTCGATAGTTGGGCATAGTATAAGAATTTACTAATTTTCCATAGACATCGGCCGACAAATGTACGTCACGCATGATAGGACCATCTAACAAAGTTGTCAAACCCATCTGTACAKTACTCAGACTGCTGTCAAAGGGTATAATCTAAGATAAGGCTAGACGGGGGCATRCTTACTATCCCGTCCAAGCAGAAGATCTAATCTTCGAGCCCAAGCTATCCTCTCACGCCCAAAAGCTTGATTTCACGTTGTGCATAACTAACTCACAGCACAGTGCCACATCTTTTGTCAACGTTCTCACTCTTCCCGCTATATCAGAAGAAAAAAAGAATGACAAGGCACTGCGGCCAGCTACCCAGAACTCCAAATATCCTCCCCCGCCGGATCATCCGCCGTGCRAACCTACTCTAATAGGGATCTTGACGATACCGAGCGCCGATCTGGAAACATGCATATATACGAACGATATCGACATGTTAAGGCAAGCATGTGTCGCCTGAATGCTTTATAAGATTTGAAAGCGTTTGGCTGCTAGGTGAGACGTCAATGCAGCTTCGAGAGAGCCTCACCTCGATGGTATTGTTGGCTTTAGCATGAGGTATATGTAAACTTTAAGCGAGGCACGATAGGATGGGGAAGCGAATGTAACACAACACAAGAACCCTCCGTGCTCTGCAATCCAAGTACCAATTATTCATTTTACCATAAGCCAAATGCTGTGAGTCTCCTACATGCATGATTGTGTCTAGGGAGTTCTGCGCCATGATCCGAGAGGCCTAAGTCTGAACTTGACAATATGTAAGTATGATATGCTATTTCACCCGAGTTATTATGTGTACTTACTTAGCTATTAGCAGACTGACGCCAAGTCGAATGGTTACATTGCTATTTCACAGCCCGGTTCTAAGCAAGAACTCTATCTTGTAGTCCTATCTATTTCGTGGCTGGAATGCCATAGCCACCTACCTGCCATGAATGATCGGTTACAGGCAAGACAAGCCTACTTATGCTAAGCGAGGCTTACTAGTTGTGGCTTGACCCGCTATACGGTACTTTACCCCAGGATTCAGAATTTGTACGTGTGAGGCTAATGTTATGCGACTGTCTTTTCTGATTTAGTCATAGCCACTCTCTAAGATCGCTCGCTCGATTGATCGACGTTCGCATGATGATGGTCCTCGCTTAGGGGGCAGGGGAGGCATGCACTGGCAGATCCAATACAACCTCCCTCCCTTCGTAAAAGTCCGGTGTAACAATACCTGGCCATTATAAAAAGTCTCCAGAGCTCAAGACCATAAGCTAAAACACTCCGCAGTAATACACTCATGCATGACGATCGAAACAGGCAAATGCGGAGGGTGTTACTAACCCCAGCATTTCCTTAAAGGAGAGATTTTCAAATTCCGAAACATGTATTCTACCGGCTCCGAATGGCTCTCGGAGATTTTTCGGCATTGGAATGTAGAATCATTAAAAGTGTGCGGATGTGACAGTGAAGTGGAAAGGTGGTATAGGTAAAGGCTTATGTCCGAGTACGCGTGCCCGGCCCCGAGGTGGGATGACATCGGCGCCGACATCTTAGTTCGCGACGACTGCCTGGCTGACGGAAAGAAACGAGAACGGGAAGGATTGGCTTGCATAACTAATGCGAAAGGATTACAGCRCRGTAACATTTRTGGCTGCAKTACCAGATTTTCGGGAAWAGCAAGCATTGAGCGTCTACAGAACTACGTAAAATTCATTATTCCTTATTATTTACAGGGATCATTAGAGTAGGAGGTTGAACAAAGATATCACATATTCACAAAATACTCACACGGAGCCCGAGCAAGAAGTACGCTGGATTGAAGTATATGACCGGCCGGGTCTATTTCTTGTTATTCTATCGTGATGAAGAGATTGRAATCTTACAAGGATGTTGAAAGTAAAATAGGAGGATAGGAAAGAGATACGCGAGAAACACAACCGAGCTTATAACAACAYAGAGAGAGAAAAAGGTTGGCCCACTCCTCCGCTAATACCCCGACGTCCATATGAAGAGGCCTGCTCTGCAAAAAGTGATGTCCCGGGGAGGCCTAAATTTCCTCCTCTTTCTAATTGTTTGATTCGTAACCCCTCTCAGCCGCGAATCGATCCCGCGTGATCTTTCTCCACTTCTCGCCAATGTTGTAACTCAGATCGTATCATCTAGTCCCATCGTTAGGCCATGCATCTCAATCGGGGATTGAAGTCTAACTCCTCATCGTCATCATCGCCTTCTGCATCCTCGTCACCGGTGGGCTCATCGCCCAAAAACACCGTCCCGCATCGTCTCATGATCTTCTTCGCTTCCTCATCCATCCAGTCTCCGCTGAAAGAGGCCCATTCTTCAAGAGCACGAATCCAGGTTCCAGGACTGTATACGCATAGAACCTCGGTCTCTTCCTGGAAAGGGTTGCCAAAGCCATAGAATGAGTTTGGGGGAGCGGAGATAGTAGATCCCCGAGTGACGTCCAATTCCTGGACCTGGGCATTGGGAGAGTTTTCGGAGTAATTGCTAAACCGAACTGCACCACGGACAACATGAAAGGTAGCTGCGACAATTGTGTTACTCATGATGGGGAATCCAGCGCTGTTTGGAGCTAAAGTGAGAGCAATAAGAACATGATGAGAAGTACTGTTTAAGAGGCGAAGAGATAGTGGTCCACGTTCGAGCGCTGAAGTAGCAGCTTGCGGTATATGCTTCAATGCTGGAGACATAGTCGATAACTTTGAGAGATTGCTACAATAGGGTCTTTGTTGGTGGAAGCGGGTCTTGTGCAGGATCTGTGATATATGATATTTTGTTTGGAGCTGAGTCGAATGCTGAAATTGGCCGTAGTAACGAACGCGTAGACAAAGCTAGAAAGAACAATTTGATCGACGAGGTGAGCGGAGTAATGATGCTATMTTGTTGTATAGACGAGGAAGGGCAAATGATGATGGTATGATTTGTGCCACTTATAATTGAGGGAAATGTTATATATATGCATTCAAAAGATGAATGGTAGCAGCCAAGAACACAATTGATGACTACCACGAGACTTATAAGTGATCGTATATCTGACTTCTTGAGGAATTGTGCAAGAGTTGCCACTCTAAGAAACATTATTGAGTACCATCGCCAGGTTCATTGTCTGTGATAAAAAAAACGCTTACCTACTTTGAGCCCGCTTGACCGAAGCTAGAGCCCTGTAGGATTTCGAGAGAAGTTTTCAGCTCCTCATCACTAATACCCAATCCAAGGTCCAAGGGCCACAAAGCACAGTACCAATTGTTCTAGGCAACACAATACAACAATAGCGCTACTGACGTAGGAGCGCGGGTAATGGCACCGTACGGACTGTACTGTACGGAGAGACGCGCATATCGTGATGCATTGATAGAAGATTGGGGCTAGTAAAGGAGTAGACGCCTTTACGTGGTAAAGATACGAAAGCAACTGCGGATGAGGCTGATATCGAAGAAGCCATCAGGGATGGCGAGGAAGATTGTAGCTTGGAGTTGTCGGCCTGACTAGAAGTAGGCGTCGAGGCACACGGAGACAATAACACGTCTTGTCTCGTCATCTATGTTCCGACATCTTGGTCGGCGCAGCGGTTGCAGCAACCCCGACAAGCGGTGTACTGTACGTGAGTACGTCCGTAAGCCGGGGTGGAAACAACACGAGCGGACAGATCTGATTGGCGTTGGCAGCGGATGATCCCATATAGGAATGACTAAGCTTGAGATTTCCTGAGGTTGATTCGAGAAGAGGCTCGATTCGTAGGTAGGAGGGCTGAGGTCTAAAAAAAACCAAGGTCCCTCAGGATAGTATAACGGTATGCTGTCCTGCTCGAAAAATGAGAGTAACAACTGGAAAGGGGGAAATTGTCTTCCAACTTTCTTCGAATCGCAATCCATTTTCCAATGGCAGCCTCTGGAATCAGCAGCCATCCTTAGAGTCAACTCCTCGCTGCTTCTGCGATTGGGATCTCTTCAGGTCCATTGCTCCTTCTCCCGCCGTAGGGGAGCCTACTCCGTAAATGCATCTAACATTTCTCGTGGAGACTCTCGATGCTCGTGGGTTATTCGCCTCTCGAGGAGCAGCTGGTCGTCTTCTGTGCCATCGTAACGTGAATGTCCRATAACTAACTCGAACGGTGAGGTAAGCAAAATGGYGGAGAGGGCCAAAGATTATCGCGAGATCTTTTTCAATAGTCGACAAGTACCTCGAAACATTTGAACTCAAGTGCTCCAGCTTCCCGAGGAGGGAGCACGTGTTCCAAGTTTGACTAAATTAGCACTGTCAGCTGACAGATTACCTAATTGCGTAGAATCAAAAGTGCTTCAATTGCTCTCCACCAACACCACAGACAAATCCTCTTCGTACCTTCCTCTGACGCAAATTATCCGGGTACCTACAGAGAAATCGCACGTCAATAGAAAATTGTCGTGAAGAAGGAC
Source organism: Chaetoscypha palmicola (assembly GCA_003988945.1). NCBI lineage: Eukaryota > Fungi > Ascomycota > Leotiomycetes > Helotiales > Helotiaceae > Chaetoscypha > Chaetoscypha palmicola. The sequence goes on along the minus strand of QYAH01000133.1, from coordinate 83,265 downwards.
CGATACGGCGTCGGTCTGTACATCGTGGTCACTACTGGGTCAAAGCAAGAAGTACTCCGTACTGTCCATGTTCAAAGGCAACCACTAAAAACCGGCATCTGAATCAATTGATAAAACCAATAAGTACAAGATCGAGAAGAATGAGCAGCCGGCATCCAAATGGATTATCAATTCTTCTTGTCGAGGTAGAGTGGAACTGCTGGTTAGAAATGATCTATCTCTAGCTGACCGCTGCGGCGGTCGTCTGAGGAAAAGTAACCAAGTAGTGAGCTAAAATTCAAGCTGACGAGTACAGTCCATGCGTTCAAAAAGATACTTCCACAAATACTTTCACCAAGTAAAAATTCCCACCTTTGAGTACTAATATTATTAATCTACAACGAACCATAGCAATCAGCCTCATTTGAGTAGGACAATTGTTTGAACCGACGAAAACAGACCCACGAAGATGAGTATGACGCAATTGCTTCCCCTACGGAGGTAAGATATTCTCTACAGCCGAGAACAGTGATTATTAATTTGAACGGAACAAGAATGTTGAGAACAACCAGCAGTCTCAAACACTTCTTTACAACTGCCCCTGTGTCTTCCATTGGACTCTTCTCTACGTAGTAATACGTTTCAAATCAGCCGCATATCGAACAGTGTTGCGCCCGTTCACTAATCCTCGACTCGCCCGTTGACACGGACACGGACACGGCCTTTATCCAAAATAAGCGACTACCACCATCTCACTGCCAAGTCTCTAACCACAGCCAATTATCGACCCATTTGCTACGTCGAGCTGCAGCTTACTTACAAATCCAAAGCTACCACCTACGAGGCCATGGACAGAGCCTCTAAGGCGCCACCGTTTCTCCTCGCTTTGACGAGGCGCTTTCTTATTCAGCATAACCCTCCTCTGTGTGACGACTTGGAAACCCTGATTGGCTCAAATAGCAATTTTCTGGGGCAGTCTGCTTACCTTTCTCTCTCCTCTTCCTCACCTTGCTTGCAGCCCATATCGGCGTTTTGCTTCTGCAATTCGTGCTATGGTTATGGTTATTAATTAAGGCCGCAGTGACTCAGGCCGCCCGCATTCTGCATCTAACTGCGAAAGGATTTGGTCGAATTGTAACTTGATTTCGGCGTTTGTGATATGGTATTTTTGTCAGACTCAAGCTTACCTCAGGTAGCAACCCTGTCGTGGCTTGATATGGCTCACAGCTTCAAGGGAGTTGGTGTTGTTGATTGAATTATATATACGTTGCCAGCTCTCCGTCCAGTAATTGTTCTTCTCATATCAGTTCATCTCACTTTAGCATCTCTGTTCCTAAAGCTTGTTCAACTACCCCAATTTCTCCACAGTCATCCTCCCCTAAGACGCTAGTATCTCTATCAAACAACAGTCTAATCAATACTCGCAATGGATACTTTGCGAGAGGCCCCATTGGGTCAGCTCATTCGAATTCTGACCGGCAACAAATTCCTCCTATATCCAGAAGAGCAGCCCGGTTTCGAACTGCCTGTCGAGTACAGTACTTTACTCAACTCAACAACGAATCATTCAGAGAAGCGACCACAACCATCTCGAGTCCCAACACAGCAAAGCAATGTCGACAGCTCGGGAACTCGGCAATCGAGCGTGACTGATACAGACATCCCCTCCGACTTGGAAAAGATGGACACTGAAGCCGGGCCGATCAATGGAAACAAAGAGACAGGAGAAATTCACCTAGCCCGAACGAAGAGTCGGTTAGAGACCCAGCCATACACCGAAGAGCGTCTCGAAGTCGAAGCAGAACTCGCACTCCAAAGAACACAAACGAAACCGATCGCTCCCACAAAAACAGCTGACGGTGTTATTCTCGTCGACTGGTATACTACCGATGATCCAGCGAATCCTCAAAATTGGTCGAACAACAAACGTTTAATGATCAGTCTGCTCATCTGCACGTATACCTTTGTCGTCTACTGTGGTTCTGCAATCTACACATCCAGTATCGAAGGTGTTATCATGAAGTGGGGTGTCTCGCCAGCCGAAGCATCGCTCCCCCTTTCTTTGTACGTCCTCGCTTACGGAATTGGTCCACTTCTTTGGGCACCTCTCTCTGAGATCCCAATTATTGGAAGATCACCAGTATACGCTGTAACAATGGCATTGTTCACTATCCTATCTCTCCCTACCGCGTTAGTCGATAACTTCGCCGGACTCCTCGTTTTACGATTTCTCCAAGGATTCTTCGGTTCTCCATGTCTCGCCATCGGAGCAGCAACAATGCAAGACATTTACTCCCTCCTCTACCTTCCATACGCCCTCGTTGCTTGGGTATCAGCTGCCTATTGTGGCCCGGCATTAGGCCCGCTGCTTTCTGGTTTTGCAGTCACAGCCAAAGGATGGCGATGGTCTCTATGGGAAATCCTCTGGGCAGCTGGCCCAATCTTCCTCCTAATGTTCATGCTCCTCCCGGAGACCTCAACCCCTAACATCCTCCTCCGTCGCGCTCAACGCCTTCGCAAACTAACTGGCGACAATCGCTTGAAGTCCCAATCCGAAATCGACCAAGCGAAGCTCTCCCCCGGCGCAATCGTCATCGAAGCTATCGTCAAGCCCATCGAAATCACAATCAAAGATCCAGCCGTTCTTTTCGTCAATGTATACACAGCTCTCATCTACGGCATTTACTACTCTTTCTTCGAAGGTACGTCTTCCCTCCCAATCATTCGCTTAGCCTATACTAACGCCTCACAGTCTTCCCTCTAGTCTATCCACCTATGTACGGCTTCTCCCTCGGCCTGGTGGGAGTAGTTTTTACCTGTATCCTCGTAGCCTGTCTCTTGGGAATCACCGCCTACTGTGCATACCTCTACTACTACCTCATCCCAGACATCATGAAGAACGGTCTGCGCGCGCAAGAATCCCGTCTCGTGCCAGCTCTATTCGCCTGTTTCGGGCCGACGATCGGTCTTTTCATCTTCGCGTGGACTGCAAACCCGTCGATCCACTGGATTGCACCTACGATTGGTATTGTTATCTACGGAGGAAGTGTGTTCGTCGTCATGCAGTGTATCTTCGTCTACGTCCCGCTTTCATACCCACAATACGCCGCTTCGCTGTTCGCGGGAAACGACTTCTTGAGAAGCGCGTTTGCGTGTGGTAGTATTATGTTTGGGAGACCGCTTTTCATTAACCTTGGTGTTGGGAAGGGCGTGTCACTCCTTGCTGGCTTGAGTGTGATTGGTATCTTTGGCATGTTTGCTTTGTATGCCACAGGTGCCAAGTTGAGAGCGAGATCGAAGTTCGCTATCTGAGCTGTTATGAATGAGTGATGGGTACTAGAAATGAGTCTGGGTTTGATGCATTAGACTGAAAAAAACCCAGAGTTTTGAGCGTGGCGTTTCTTGAGAAAAATAATATGGTTGGGGCTGCAGTTAATAGATATTGAAATTCAACATAATTAATATACTGAAGACTTCACGATATCTCACGTTGTTGCACTGGACTCCAATCACTCCATTCACTTCCTCTCTCAAGGTTGGTTACTGACCGTACCTCACCTCGCTTACAATGCTGAATCAACAATGCTACTCCATTATCCACCTTCACCAGGCTAGTACTTCACTCGGCTCGAACTCTCTGGCCGCATCGCACCCTACAAACCTGCCCGAGTAATAGTGCTCGTAAAAATAAATCATCACGCACGCCTATTGATCTACTCGCGAAGCCACCTTAGTCTAGAAATCCCATCCTTCTATTACGCCTSAAAGACAGTCTATCCCCCACCCATCCCAGCAAACACAATAAAGCTCTCCAACATTACCCACATGYCACAAACAAACCCATCACATCTCTGCCACTCCCTCCACGGAATCCCTCCTCACCGACCCCCCCCCCAAGGAAAATTCCCACCATACCCACAATTACCACATCACCCAAACTCTCTCGTCGAAGAAAGCGAGACGCGTCAACATCGCAAATCTGACTGTACCTAGGTACATCATCAATGACGTGACGTTCTAGAACGCACGGACCGTGAGGATCCTGATTAATAAACTTCCTCTATCATATCAAACTCGACCGAATACACGGCGTTGATGGATATCCGGTCTAGATCCGGAGATGTATAATGTTGGAAATACTCAAATCATCTTACTGTACTTCCAGATTGGAAATTCCCTCGTCGTTCTTCTGATTTTCATGCTCTACGCACCTACGCCCCAGCACACTTTGAGCGCTGCTGGAAACCGAAAGCGGAACAATCTCATTTACGGACTTTTCATTCATCAAATCTACAAACAGTGCAAAAGAGACGGATAGACACAAAAGACGACGCTGGATGGAACCCAAAAAGTTGCGTACGAATACAAGTCTGCCTGCCTCCTAATCGATTCCATTTCCCCCCACCTATACCACCCACTCACCGCCCTATATCCATGATAACGTCTTGCCAAAGAAAAGACATTATAGACCGCAGGTCTGCCTGATCCAATTTATGTTCCTTGCCAGATGTGTTTTGGCATGAAACGCAATATCCCGAAGCTTGGCTAGCTATCTGCCTGATCACCACAATTTTGCCAAAGCCAATTTGTTTCTCGTGTATTCTGGTATTTAGGCGGCCTTCTTTTGCGCCGGGGCACCATTGACATAGTGTCCAACATCGGTGGCATCGTGGAACGACCTCGCGCCACCCTTCACACCTTCCCAGACCTGTCGAGCAACAGGAGGAGTGGACTGGCCGCCGATAATGCTATCAATTCTGGCTTCCAACTGTTTGAATTGACCCTGGACAAAGCTACTTTGTGCATACCTGGCGCGGAGGAAGGCAGTGTAGATAGTGATCATGATCCAGGAACCCTTGCTGAATATGATAGCAGAGAGGAAAATGCGACCCCACAGGAGAATCTCAAGGATTGCAACGAGACCCATTGATCCATCATAGTATTCCTTGACAAACTTGCCAATCATATCAGCAGTGGGGTTTGGTGCAAATGTAGGTTTTCCGCCTGGAGAAGCTCCAGCCGCCGCGGTCTGCTGAGGAGGTTGAAGAGTGGGGAGTAGGTTTGTTCGAGTATAWGTCGCGACGTGGAAGATCGAGTAGACTCCGAAAGGAAGCATAGCGAGAGGGTATTGAGGAGCGAAAAGCCAGACAAGCGCCATAGCTGAACCTGAATTAGCAAAAGTTTACTAGACACACGCAACGGGAAACATACCCAAATACTGGACATTCTCATCAGCAGCTAGCGCAAGAGGACCACCTTGAGCTCTGCTACCAGCTCTCGAACGAGCGCGGAAAGCTTTGTAGACCACAATTCCGTATGTCACCGCTGCCGAGACGAAGGCCGTGCGGTAAGAAAACGTCGCCCAATTCGAATAATAATTGAAGGTGATGTAGGAAAGCCCGTATCTGAGGATGCAGAAGAGGAGCGTCAAGTGTCTGCAAGTCAGATATTAGCATGTCAATGTTCAGTTGTAAATACTGTGATGTGCTGCAGGGGAGCGCAAGCTCGACCCTAGGTTTGGTGTCCCGCACAATGGCCACAGTCGCTGATAATCAAGCTACATAATGAACATTGCGAGCTCGAGAAAAGTTCCACGTACCCCACGAACCACGCAACTGTGTGTCGCATTAGCATATAAGCTGGCATGAGCAGGAGCTGCAGTAAACATACATTGGAGTGTCTGAGCAAGCTGAAGCAGCCTTTGCTGGAGCGGCAGTGAGCCCGAAGGAGGAGGCGCCATCTTGCTGAGTGTGCTAAGATCGACGGTCAAATACTGATGTCGAGAACGAGATATTTGGTTGAGCGATTCGTGGTGTTGTCCAATTTGTGTCGTGTCGTGTGCTGGGAATTGTGGTAGAAGTGGAAAGATGGCAGGAAAGCGCAATCCTGGTCAAACGTCACTCAAGTTAGCGAAACGACGCCCAAGCTCAAGCTCCCTCTCCCATTCACACCACCAAGCTGGAGGCACGTACGGAGTAGAATATATCCGTGTCTCTTGCAAACGCGCAGAATTGATGAATCGGTCAAGTCGCAAAGTAATTAGAGGAATGTGGTAAAGGAGCAAACATCGCGAGAGTCAATTGCATGATTCGGCCATACGTCTATGGAGTACACTGGACTGGCGCRACCAGGCAGCCACCCACACCCGACCACCTTCATCTCGTTCTTGTGTTCTTGCCGTCCCTCCATCGTCATCGTGCGCGGGCTCATCACATGGGCTGTGGCGCAGGGCCCAGACAAACATTTTGGGACCCCATATTGAAGGGTTACGAATAGTTACGAATAGTGGTAGGCATGTATTCCGTACGGACGTAGGGTAAGGCTAACTTTAAACTACTAATCGTTACACGCAAGCTTGTTTCGTCGTCTTCAAAGGCTGAAGTATTACATTGGGATGAACCGACGATTTAGATCTTGGTCTGGAATGGCTGAGCCTCATTTACTATGGAGCAATCCGGTAGTCAGTGGATTATCATAGGCATTGAATATGTCTAATGCAAATTCATTCCATTTCCCCAAAAACTTTGTGGTATCATCCTACGCCATGCCGTTCCCATGCTATGAATCCCATCGCAACGCCAAATTATTTTATACACTCAAAAGTTACCTCCGGACTCTCTTGTAATTATTCTGGTACCGATCATCACGGCCATTCTGATGTCGATGGTGATTCACTCTTTCATGAACGATCTTTTCCTCGACCTCAACCTCGTATTCCTCATACTCCACCTTGAAGTACTCAGCAACTGTATCTTTCTCTTGCTTTGCCTTTTCAGCATCAAGCATAAATCGAATAGTCCCTTCTTGACCGCGAGCGCCAATCCCTCGTCGCCCCGAGCCTGAAGACCGTGGACTCAGCGTTGCTGGAGAAGCAATATCTTTGCCATTTATTCGGAGGTCCGAGGGACTGGCTGGAGTTATTGGTGTTTTCGGTGTCTTGATGTTCAGTTTTCCATTCGTTTTTGGAGCTTCATGCTGTTCGGTATACCGTTCCAGGTCGTATTCCTTTTCCAACTCTTTGTTGACTTTGATTTTGAGATTGATAAATGTGTCAATCAAATATGAAGCCCCTATAGAGGAGGACTTCTGGAAATGTGTGTAGTGTTCTAGTAGGTCCAGTATCGTTTCCATGACCTCTGCTCGTTTTGTGTGCCATTTCCGATATGAAGGCTGTCGCTCTCCGTGTATCCGATTTTCCTGCTTCTCGAGCAGCATCGTGGCGAGTTCTATGCAAGCGAATGACATCGCAGCGCAGCTTTGTTTTAGCGGCGCAAACGTGCGGTATAAGTCTAGCATAATACTGTAGGCAGTTTTGGCGATATCGTCGTCGACCTTTGCCTCTTTCGATAGTTTAATGATGTGTTTATGAGGAAATCGAACACGGAAATCGAAGCCGGAGGCCTCCAGCATAAGTCGTTCCAGACCTATGACGACTTTCGAAGGTGTTTCAAACGCCTTCATATGTGTCAATATGTGCACCTAAGCGTACTTTAGAGGAGACTCACAACGTCGTCCGGACTTAGATGCTCTGCAATACTATGCTTCACATTGTGTGCCGCACACAGAATCTCCCTTGACTTCTTCAATGTATCCTCAATCTTACAGGCWGTGAGYAGCGCAGCTGCCGCTGCATCATGGAACTGATACTCGTTGTCTTTATGGACCAGGCGGAATTTGTGGTAATAGACGCATGCTGTACAGAACGTTCGGACGGGTCTGATTGCATTAGCACATCTCCATGATGTTCCAATAAACATTCATACTCACAGCTGTAATGCTATTCGTACATCGTTAATCCACTGTACRCCTTGTAATCTGAAGTTATCCTCGCGCGTTGGATTTGCGCCGAGGGTAATGAGTTGGTTTTGAAGCTGCTGTTGRAATAAGTAAGGTTTGGCAACCTGGATGTATGACGGATGAGGTCCAACGACAGCAGCGTTTGAAGTAGGTCCTACATTGTTGTTTGGCATTGCGGGCGCCATGGTGCTTGTAGTGAAGTCCTGAGTTTCCATGTCGCGATTTCTCGATGCTCTCGGTTGATGTTCGGCTTTCTTTGATCGGAGTTTAGATTGTGCATCCTGYCATAGCTCCATCTGTTTCAGGATCAGTGAGGCTCTCCAGGTCCTCATTGTTAGCTCGACACAACACGATATCAACATCCATCATGGCGCCTCTTATATCCATCCTATCTATCCTTGCGACCTCATCCATCGCCGTCTCCTCTATCATTCCAATAACGCCCTCTCGTCCTACCCAGCGTCAACTCAACGAGGCCGATGATGACAATGATACGCCTCTCCCTCTTATCATATGGCATGGCTTAGGAGACAACTATGCCTCCGATGGCCTCGCATCTGTCGCACAACTCGCAGAGGAAACAAATCCAGGAACTTTGACCTATATCATCCATCTTGGCGAAGACTCGTCCGCCGATCGAACGGCAACATTTTTCGGAAATCTAACTCTCCAAATGGATCAGGTCTGCGCAGACCTAGCCGCGCATCCTATCCTCTCCACCGCACCAGCCGTCGATGCTTTGGGGTTTTCGCAAGGAGGGCAATTTCTTCGAGGCTATATAGAGCGATGCAACTTTCCTCCTGTGCGGAGTTTAGTGACTTTCGGCAGTCAACATAATGGAATCTCTGAATTCCAAGAATGCGGCGCATCGGACTGGTTATGTCGAGGCGCACAAGGTCTGCTGAGATCGAATACTTGGTCATCCTTCGTCCAGAACCGGCTCGTGCCTGCACAATACTTCCGCGACCCTCTTCAAATGGATGACTACCTCCTGTACTCCAACTTCCTGGCTGACATCAACAATGAGCGCGTGCTCAAGAACAAAACCTACAAGGAGAATCTCGAGAAACTTGAACGTTTTGTGATGTACGTTTTCGAGGATGACGAGACTGTGATACCGAAACAGTCGAGTTGGTTTTCGGAAGTCAATGGTACAGAGGTTACCCTACTAAAGGATCGCGATATTTACAAGGAGGACTGGATTGGATTGAAGACTTTGGATAAAAAGAATGCGTTAAAGTTCGAAACAACAGAGGGGGGGCACATGCAATTGACCGACAAGGTCTTGGAGAAGGTGTTCAATGAGTATTATGGGCCATATGGAAGGGAATTTGAGAACTCGGATGAGTCTGTGCATCTGGAGATGTAAAGGATAGGAAGTCGATTAGGTCTTTGGCGTTACGATTATATAATATATCCGGGAAACGGAGTGCAGCGAGCCCGAAATCCAAACATTTCAATTGAAATTTGCAAAAGCATCTTCGAGTCTAGAGTTTAAGAACAATCTTTCCTACTCGAATGTCTTTCCCGACAATAGTCGCACATATTTTACCCCGATCCTTTTACGCCGAGACGCCAGACTATGCATCATAGACAGCTCTTTTCCCTTGGGGTATTCATGCGGCCACCGCTGTTTTGCCTTTCTTGGTCTTTTTCATTTTCGATGCTTTCGGGACATCATCAACCACATCTTTGGCTGCAGCTGCCTTCTGCTGCTTCAGYTTTTCTTTCCTGAGTGCGATCTCTCTATCTAGCGTGTCGTCATTGCTCTCGACCAACTTCTGTTTCTTTGGCGACTTGATCTCCTTTTTCTCTTGATTCGAACCCTCTTCAATTGCCTTCCGCTTCTTTCCGGTATTTGGCTTYGATATCTCCTTGTACCGCTCCTCATCTACGATATCTCCATCATCCGCCCAGAGTTCATCTGATAACCAAATTGGAAGTGCTGCTGTGGACTCCCCTTTAATGTGTAGAGCTTTCACTCCCCTCCAGTTCTCCGGAACGTGCTTCCCGATAAGAGTATTCGCGGCAGCCTCGATGTTCTCAGCCAACTTCTGTGAATCCCAATTTGAATAACCGATCTTGATGGACGTAGATGCAGATGGTGAGAGGTACGCGGTGGCTCCATCCAATGCTGATTTGATCTCCTTGGCAATCTGTTTTGGCGTAGTCGCTTCTGACTTCTCAGATCCGGCGGCAGCAATTAATTTCGATTCTGTTCTCGGAGATGGGACCGAGAGAGAGATTGGRATTGGACGTTTGGTAGTCCCTTTATAGAACGTTTTCCCGAGAATCTTCGGTAGGCCGACAACAATCCGGTCGTCGGCGAGGAAGATATCGTGCTCTGCCTTGAGCTTTCTTTGCGCTTCGAAAGTATTGTGCTTCTTCTTGAGCTTTTTGATGCCCACTACCTTGCTAACCCTTGAGGCCCACTCAGCTGGGAAAGCTGGGGACGCAACAATATCTTTGTATTTTCGTTGAGGATCGGCGACGATCAGACAGATCTTGGTATTTTCAGAGGCATTCAGAGAGTGAGGGATTGCAATTCTGCTGGGCTTCAAGCGCTTCTTGTCTACGATGTGCTTCTTCGTCGACAAAGTGAGCCAGACTGGGGTGGCTATATCGTCATCTTCCGCGTCATCCAGCAACGTCTTCTTGTCATTGGTACTTTGGTCTTTCTCGTTCTTCTTCATGTGACCGATAAGCGCATTGGAAGCTCTCAACACCTATAACTATGTTAGCATGTACGGAAGATACTTGGAGCTCGGGCACTGACTTGATCATGGCTAAGTTGGTATGGCGAACCACTCTCCGCCTTGAGGGTTAGCGCAGTCGTTTCTGGCGCCATTCCTATAAGTACAGTGCTCCAGAATGGTGTTTCTCCTAGTGTAGGGCGTTCGTCGAGATGTTGCGCGATCGTGGGGGTTTCAGTGTCGCAAGAATATCTCACGAGAATTTCTGACAATTTTTTGAGGTCGGTCGGTGCTAGAGACCTAGAACGCCGATGCGCTAGCCCGCTAGCTCTGCGACCCCACCACGCCTCGGAACCCCACCACTCAGTTCTCYAGCAGAACTTGAAAGGAAGGAGCAACATAACTATCCAACTATCCAACATTATTCACACGTCTGGATAGTCATGTAGTCGAGAGAATTTGACTCGACATCAATCAATGCTTCAATTGACATTCGTTCAATTCGACTTCAATGTCAAGGTTCCTAGGAAGAGGTGCGCACGTGATAGATTTATACAATAGCACAATGCGGGGGATATCTTTATGCGTGTCTCTGCATTTCGCAATTCACACCGCCTTCCAATTGACCACTCGTGCTTCTATTCCATTCACGCGCTGCAGCAACGATCCATTCCCGCGAAAAAACTCGTACTGGGAAGTGGATTTACGGAGTAACTTGAGGACAAATCTGCACGGTCCGGACTTGCGAGGCTTGGGTTGTCACATCGCGCGCGTAAGGATAGCGCGATTGAAGAGGCTGGGCTGGATGGGCTGGATGGGCTGGGATAGAGTGGTGCGGCGATCCCTCGATACTGAGTCCCTCCGTGCTGTACGTAGTACCTCGATATACCTGCAGAAAGCGACTTTTGGGATGCACCCAAGGCCGCACTTTCCATGGGAATTAACTCTATCATGGGAACGTCGAGCTTCAGAATTGATCAGGCTACCTGCTTGAATTTTCTATATAAAATTTAAATACTTCGTGGGCGTTAGACACTGGATGCACTCCACTCACTCCATACCTCGAACCCTAGTCATGGCATGGCAGAATCGCTTAGTAGTAGGAAACGCGAGAACGCGGTTCTACGACCAGGACCCCATCTACTTCTTCCCGACCGACTGACACACGACCGACCTTCTTCATGACCTTCAAAACTTGGTCCTGTTCCATATTTTTCTGTTCACCAACTTTGCTCTATCTGCATTTCAGTTCTCAAGTACTTTTTCCTCAATATCAGTCCCCTCGACCTCACTTGTGGAAAGTCGCGTTGGAGGCGCGACCTATACCGCGTTGCAACATTCTGGTGACCATTGGGATTATCCTTTGGTGACTTTTGGGTGGATGTCTGTCATGATGGACTCCTCTCCAAGCAAGCTAAATGTTCTTTCGACTTTTCCTGCCGTCGCTGGAGTGAAACGTCCAGCGCCATCGTTGCTCCCCGCGTTCGAACCGCTCTCTTCCTCACCAGGTCTTCCACGTCCGTTCAAGAGACAAGCTCGATCCTCTCCCTCCCAACGGGAAGCAGCATACGCCAAATACCCGACTCCAATTCCGACCTCAACTACTGGTATTCTCTCCTCCTCACCCCCACGCGTCCACGGAAGACCAGCTTTACGTCGAACCCAGTCTACGGTGTCAGAAAGAGCACCACTCGCAGCCGTTCCTACGATCAGCTTGCCAGAGAATGGAGAGACCTTGCGAATGGGAAGATCTAGTACCTCGTCGGAGTACCAATTGTCTGCAAATCGTCACATATCTCGCGTTCACGTCGAAGCTCGATATATTGCTGCATCTGTACCATTGGAGCCAAACAGGTTGGAGATTAAGTGTAAAGGATGGAATGGAGTAAAAATACACTGCCAGGGGAGAACATGGGAATTGGCAAAGGGCGATAATTTCACTTCGGAGACTGAGGACGTCGACGTCATGCTAGATGTTCAGGACGCTCGTGTCTTGATCGCGTGGCCAAACAGGGACCGCAAAGAATCAGTGGGAGTTCAGACCGACTCCTCATGGGAAGATGAGACCTCGCCAACAAGAGGCCGTATTACTGCTGTCAGTGCTCACGGTCAAGTCATCCATTCTAGTCCTCTACGCCGTGCTGCCCGTCGTTACGAGTCTCCCAACTCGCCCACTCCGGCAGGGCCCACCCATACCTCTACCAACTTGTCTGACTTATTTCCTGACGCTGTGGATTCAAATGTGGTTCAGGTTTATGAGGACTCGCCCTCTCCAGACAAAGAGTCAGAGGTCGATTTTGGACAGTCTATGGTATCGACACAAGCAGCAACATCATTCAAAGCACCTTTTGATGTTAGTCAGTCTAGCGAACTTAGCGAGCCAGACGAGGAGGACGAGGCAGAAGATCCAGATGAGGAGAACGATCCGGTTGTCTATTCCTTCGGTCCTTTCGGGGCCAATCTCTCCAATCGTATGGCGTCCTTCACAGCCGTTGGATCCCCTGAAATGTCCTATCCGATCGCTCGCCCATCTATCAACTCCCCCACGTCAAGGTCAAGCTCTGAGGCCACCAATGAGGCCGAAGCAGTACCCATAGTTAATCATGTCGTTAACCAACTTGCCTTCTCAAGGTTATCATCCACTCCACTCTCGGTCATTATGAACCACCTTCCTGCCGAGTTGAAGGGGCGTAGTCCGAGCCACCCGGAGAACAGAGGTCTGACAAAAGAGGAACTTTGCAAGATGCTGAATGCTGCTAAGTGCATTGGCGAGATTCACCGAGAGGGAAAGGATGCGGCCGGGAAAGCATTGGAGAGCGAGTATTATTACATTCCAGACGAAGATACCGACGAGCAACGCAGAGGAGCTGTCGTTGATGGACTAAGAAAACCAAGTTTGAGAAATTGTCGGAAGCAACATAAGGTACTTTTTCATCCATACTTACGTGAACAGAATAGTGCTAATCGTCCAAACAGCAATACTACTGGAAGAGACCTCGTACGCCATGATGCTTGCAATCATCCAGCCTACGTTCACTCTTCTGCCACAGTTCGGTGGAGGATTTTCATTYACACAAGCGAGGACCTTATTGTGTATKGCGTAACGACATTGCCTCATGTACTGTGGATGCCATTAGCGTGCCACCATACCATACATTTCTGTTGTTTATAGTCTTCATACCCAAGCATAGCGAGGCGTAAGATTTGTCCCTTTTCTGGGTGTTGGATGCTGTCAGAGATTTCTTTGGTAGAGATGGGGCCGACCAACTGGCTGAGAGGGAGTGGAGTTCGAGGTTATGGCATAGCAGAAATACAGACAACTCTCACATAAATTCTCTCAATCTTTAATGGTCTATGTCCGTGAACGAGAACATTTCTCTTTCAACCTTTCAAATAGATGTGTTGTGCAGTCCAAGATCACCAGAGGCGCCCCTTGCCCCCTTCTCGCTTACGTGCCGTTTCCCCGCATTCTGGTTTCTGGTAGCGCCAATCTCAGCGCGTGAGAGTTCGAAAGCACCTGAGCTCAAACTCTCGAGATATTTCGTCTGCTCGTTTAACCAATCATAATGACGACCCTTCCATGATCTGCTGTTCCTATCATTCTCCTATAGGACAAACTTACCCTCGTTGCCATGTGAAGCTCATCTGAGCCCACAAACCACATGGCTGTCATATTCTTAGTTCTTAGGTAGACATGCCCTGCGTCCGAGTGGCCTGCTCCATTGGGTGGACTGATGATCTGAGGAGTTCGGCATGTGGTAGAGAGTGGAGTGKTGGTATATATATACAAGCTTCCGCACTTGGGTTTGTCAATCATACCACCCATTCGACGATCAGCTACATACTTTAAAGTATGGTCCCTTGCGGCCGTCAAACACCTTGGCAAGTAGTTCTCTAATGAACAATCATTAACATACTTATCATTAGATCACACACTCGGTCAACAAACAAATACACAATGGAATCGTCTCCAATACAGCGCAAAGCAGTACCGGAAACTACGCCGCTGGCTCTTCGTACTCCAATCTCTCCATCAACTGATGGAGAAGCATCCTCGCCAACCATGAACACATCAGTACCAGCCATCGCCATCCCAGACTGCCGYCGAAACTCCCACGGCGAGCACACGCACAGCCCGATTGAGACGTGGCGTCCGGCTGCCAATCGACACCAGAGTTGGAATCAGGAGGATTTCAAGAGGAAGTGGCATATGAATAACATCGAGCCTGGTATTGGGTTCACAGAGGTTTCGGAGGACGATGTGGAGGATAGAAATCATGGTGGAGGGAAATGAAGAGTAGGCGACAGGAGGTTGGAAGGCGTTTGGTATAGTACATAGTCGGTTCTGTTGTTGGGGTTTTGATTATTGGTTTTGCATTGGGCGGTATACAGTGCTTGCTGAGAGGAGAAAATGCTGAGATTGAAATCGAGCATTAGGCTTTGAGATGTCGCCGAATTCCAACACCAAAAACCGGAATCGATGACTTGTTCCTCGAGCTGGTCGAATTATATGCGACCTACCGGCAACTTGCTGGTACATCATTCGCTGAATGCGATGAAAAGGAATTCATCATTCCCAGAGACCTAGCGTCTTCCTCCACTCAATAAAATTTTCGAGGACTTTTTAGTTGCATTCCAACACTTCGCATCTTTAAATGTGTCCTCTGAAGAATTCCACYAGCTTCTCGCGCGCGGCAGTCGGCAGCCGGGCCTGTTTCCTTTAAGATCTTTCCTTCGAAATTCGAAGGAGCCACAAGCATCCACCGAAGTCTCATCAAGCCTTTTAATTCATTACAAGTCTCTCCTTGCATATATTACAATTGTTTCCACAGCACGCGGGTGTCGCGATCCTTGAATCCTTCCATCGGAAAATACATTTGCAATTTGCCAATCAGAACGTCGAATCTTGAAATCTCCAGGGGGCAAGGAGAACGGCGTGTCTTCCATCATGTCCGCCTTCTTTCATTTGTTCAAGAATCCAATCTCGTGGGATAGATAACCTTAACTCTCGAATTCGTCAGTCTTGTTTCGAAGATATTGTTTTGCGGGCACGTTYCTCCATCCTGGTGATTTGCAAGGAAACAAATCCACATCAAGTGGCTCGCCTCCTCATTGTTCCGAAACGCTGGGCTCGTTTGCACCAATAATTGTCACGATCTCAGTCTGCTCAAACGTGAGATGGGGACTTATGGCGTTTTCATCTGATGTCGTTGTTTATCTGCGGAATAATTATTTTAGGTCCAGGACTAACCCGCCGTGCTTGCCCCTGATGTTCAGCGTTTACGCGTGGGTGCGTTAGTCTAGCCTCCTCATACGAGGAAAACGTCTAGAACAGAGATTGTAGTGGACGATTTCATTTGTCGATTAATATACAGAGCCTCAAATATGSCAAACGCGGACATCAGRTGGAGTTCAGGATCCTTGGTATCCATCACCAACCAAGCTTTCAGTGATGGAACGAGYTCCTCGATGGACTTCAATCTGCGAGTGAGCATAAGAAGCGACACTCCCCTCGTCCATTTCTCTCTTTTCTTCTCACCATCATCACATTCATTTCCCCCACGTTCATTCCAGATCGCTACATTCTTTTCCCACCATCTTGAATATCTCTTTATCGATTGAAGCCGGTAGATATTCTTGACTTTCCATCACCTCGAATCAAAACACTATCCCGCTGAGCGAAGAATTGATATATCTACTTCTACCATGTCTTTCTCAAGGATCGCCACTCTCACGAGTGCTCTCGCATTGGTTTCCAAGGTCTCTGCACACGGAACCGTCACTGGTATCGTCGCCGATGGAGTCTAGTAAATGGCACTTGGTGAACAGCGTCGGAGCGAAAGTGCTAACAGCTCTTACTAGCTACGAAGGTTACAACGCCAACTTCCAATATATGGCTGAACAGCCAGTGGTAGTGGGTTGGTCGACTCCAGAAAACCAAGGCAATGGCCCAATCACTGGAGAGGCCTATGCTACTGAAGATATCATTTGCCATTTGGGAGCGACCAACGCGCAAACCTCTGCAAAGGTTGCTGCCGGTGGAACTGTTGAATTGCAATGGACTGCTTGGCCAGAGTCTCACCATGGTCCAGTCATTGGTACGGAATACTATATCCCTTCTCTTGATCTGACTAACCTAGGACAGATTACCTGGCTCCATGCTCGGACGGATCTTGCAAAACTGTTGACAAGACAACATTGGAATTCTCCAAGATTGATGGTGTTGGACTCATTGACGATACCACGGCCCCAGGAAAGTGGGCAGACGATCAGCTCATTGCTAACAACAACACCTGGGCTGTTACCATTCCTTCCGATATTGCCGCTGGACATTACGTTCTCCGTCACGAGATCATTGCTCTACACTCAGCAGGCCAGGCCAACGGAGCCCAAAACTACCCCCAATGCTTCAACCTCGAGATCACTGGTTCAGGAACTGCTACTCCAGCAGGTACTCTCGGCGAGGCTCTCTACACTCCAGATGAGCCAGGAATTCTGGTCAACATCTACGCCGCCCTCACCGACTATGTCGTCCCTGGACCAGAGCTCTACTCTGGCGCTGTCAGCGCTTCTCAATCCGCCGCTCCAGCAGCTACTGCCACTGCCACTGCCACATCTGCTGCTGCTTCTGCCGGCATTACCGCCCCAGCTGGCGCTGTCCCAACTGGAGCTCCCTTCAGCAACGCCACTACAACCTCCACCAAGAAGTCTAGGTCTACTTGCAAGGCTAAGACCAAGACCTCGTCCGCTGCAAAGGCCACTTTGACCAATGCTTCTGCGGCCAACGTCAACATTGCTCCTTCAAGTGTCAGTACCGCTAGCTACGCCGACAGTGTCACAATCCCAACAACTGCTGCCTCTTCTCCATCCACTGGATCTTCCAGCACTTCATCCGATGAATCAAGCTCTACTTCTCCAGAGACTTCTGCTTCTTCCTCTGCTGATTCCCCTACCATCCCAGAGGGCACCACTTTGTCCACCCTCCTCTCATGGGTCTCCTCCTTCTACACCACCCACAAAGACACCGAGTACACCGGTGYCACCGTYGCCCGTCGCCAGCACGCTCGCGATGTTATCCCCCGTCAACAGGCACGTAGAAGCCTCGGAGGTAAATTCCACATCGGTGGAATCTAACCGAATGGTATTCCAACTCTCGTTTTGAGAGATAAGACCGGTGGGATGATCGATATCATCAATTTCTAAGATATGGTTTTGCTTCTTGTATATATACAATCACATACTGCACATGTTTGTGCTCCTTCTCCTTCTCTTCCAATGTAGATATATACATAGCCCCTCGCGATTACGCGAGATGATGATGAGCGCATTAAAATAAAAGTGTTTGTTTTCTGTTCAAAAGTTTTATATGCTGCATCGTGATCGGAGACCTCATCAAACATCGTAAGAATTCACTTACATACTCTTCCATTTTTCCAATTCACTSAGAATTGTGCTGATACATCCCAGCTCAAACCCGTCTCCCGAAAAGGGGGCTAAGCGCCAAAGCCATTAACCGAAAAGTCACGTGCTAAAAAGCAACCTCCTAACCTCGAGAATCTAGAATCTGTCTCTGGTATCCTCGACGTTTTCACCACTTTCCACGGCAAAATCAATGACAACATGGAGTACAACGCCCGCGGCCCACTCCTCAAACCTCTTTTGCTGATCTGCGATCCTTTGCGACCAGCGGGAGAACCTAAGAATATTGAGCATTCCATTCGGACACTACGGGATGCGCTTCCTGGCGCAGACCAGATATATATTTCCGCCTATGATGAGAACCAGAGTAAGGCGATTAGAACTCAATTTAACGAGCTAGATTATATTGCAAATTCGGCATCCACTCACACCGATCACGATCACGACCATGAATTCAAAGCCTTTCCTGAAGTAATATCTCTGCCGCACGGAGATACCAACAGCAACAATCCAATCTTGGGCCTTCTCGCCGCACACTCAACATTCCCGGACGCGAGTTGGCTCGTCATCAGCTCTAACTATCCACTGTTACCTCCTTCAGCACTCCAACAATTAATCCTCGAATTCGAGCCTCCGATGACTTGTTTTGTTAACGGAGACGGTGCGGTGGAGCCGTTCGTTGGGATCTGGGCACCTGAAGCATTGGAAAGACTTGCTGGGGATTTTAAGGGTGGGACGTTTKGGGAGAATGGGATGGTACGGTGGGTGGATGGGTTGGGTGCTAAGACGGTGGTGCCTTTGAGGGTGGAGTGGAYTGTACGTGTTGGTAAGTATGTTGTGAAGTATGGCGTTTAGGGTGCAGATRCTGAATGAGATAGATCGAGAGCCTAGCTGTTGGAATGTCGACTAGTCAATCTCTGGAACTCGACGTTTCAAATTGTACCGGAAGCTGATCCTGTCTGTGCTACTCATCAAGCTCGGTATTCACCTACCTAGGTAATTGGCTTGGCGATTTCGTTGTCGCGTTTACTAGTTCTGGGTGAACACTCGACCCGTCGCGCCTTCCCTCTCATACACAACGCAATAAAATATCATCACAGCATAAACATCCGCCACCAATGAGATCCATTAGTTCAGTCGGTCAGAGCATGGTGCGAATATCAACGCCCCGTAATGTACTCTCTCTTTACAGGGGGTACATGTTGGGGAGTTCCATCGCCAAGGTCACAGGTTCGAATCCTGTATGGATCGTCTGTGTTATCTTTTTTTGTTTTTGCTTTTGGGGTTGATAATGTTGGGAGATATCTGAAGAGAAGGAGGAGGTGAGAAACTATGGTAGGATCTTGTATTTGACGGCTGCGTTGATACTCTTCGCAGGGGTATGAAAGAGAAATGTGGGGCGGTGGAAGCAAGATCTGAGAAGAGCTAGTGGGGACGAAGTTAACCCCACCTTGACTATCAACACGTCAAAATGAGCTTGAGTCGACATCGGTAACCAAGCGATGGAGAACGTAAGAGTCCTCACATTTCCAAATAGCTTCTAGGTCCAGAAAGGCTAATTGTGGCATATCAGGACATGATTCTGCCTAGCTGTTTCCTATCAATCCCCAATCCAAAACATAGGAGTCTGGAGGCTGGTCGCACGATCCAGCACAAACACGTTGTTTCCTAATCCCCATCTGCAATTCGCATATCTAAACCCCATAACTGAAAGGTGGCAATATCTCTACTGTATCCCTCGAGGTTCACTCGCTTGAGTTCCCACGTGATGGATGCCTAACCCGCCAAGCAATAGCCGACAGACCGTCCGACGAGTTCGCCCCCCTTTCCAGGCAACATCACGTTCTGCCTAGGAAGTCCCGTGATAGCGTGTCAAGTCCAACCTCGCCTGTGCTAAGTTTGGAAATGTCGCGTCACAAGTTATGGATAGCTTGAATTGGATGGGCTGGACGCGCTGGGCTGGGGAGGAAGGATGACGAGGATGGTGTATTTAATGGTTTGCGGTCGCGCTGTGATGATGAGAGTTGGGACTCAAAGCAGTCGAAGTGGTTTGAGTCTTACAAATTGGTTACCTTGATCTTGGGACATAGTTCGATCCGTTTAAAATCTGACTCGGAAAGCTGTTGTGTATGTAGCCTGTGGCTATTCAAGTATATCAGTCAACAGCCAATTAGAAGCCAAAACCTCTCACTCATGGCTTCCACAAGCTTTCCTCAATTCTCGCTATTTCCAGCAGAAATACAGTCACTAGTAATGGAATCCTGTCCAGCAAACGATCTCATATGTCTACGACTCACATGGTAAGTCGCCCACCTCTCTAGCGCGGAATACCGAGACTAACAACCAGCAGCAAAACACTTTACTCACTATCTCCCATCAAAAGCATCCCTTCCCTCTCCAACATCGACCACACACACCTAGCCTGCCAATCCCCCTCAACCCCTCCAACCCCTCCAACCAGCTCCTCACTCTTCAACCACTGGAACCACCGACGCGCCTGCCACGACCTCACATTCACCAACCTCACCGTACACGCCCAATCCCACGCCCTCCCTCCGCCCAAACCCCACCGCCGCTGCCAAAACCTCTACCGCAGCGACCACTGCCAATGCTTCTCGCGGACCCGCAAGCTGCATTTCCGCTTGCGAAGCTGGACGCCGCGACATCTTCGATATTGTCAAGATTGCAACTTGTTTACGAAGCGTAAGAAAAGTCAGGGATTTCGCTGCTATCATGGCCGGCCGAAGCCGAGGGGACGGCGGGGGAATTATTGGACGAATAGGAAGGGACGGGGCGCGTTTGGGTATGGGATGTGGAAGAGGTGGTTTAATAATGCGGCGATGGATAGGATGGAGCAGCGGTTGAGGGGGACGTTTGTGGGGGGGAGGAAGGGGGGAGAGAGGTATGGATTGAGGAAACTGGAGGGGCGGGAGATTGATACTAGTGAGGTTCGGGATTCGTGTGGGCTTGTTTGGTAGGTGTGTGTTGGAGATACTGTATGGAGCGTGAGATGGAGATTTGGAGTGGTGGTTGCTTGGGGGTGAGACTTATGATTTATGATTGATGATATATGAGGTATGATTTTGTAATGAGTTGTTCACGGCACTTCTCTATGCTTCGTGTCATATACTGTTGCTCGACAAAGCTGGTCTTTTCATCGAACACTAATACAAGTGCCAACAATGACACAAATGTATTTTCGGCTCCTACTTCTCTGACCGCTCGTGTAAGTTGTGGTCATATCCCAGCCGTATAACTGTCACAGAGCAGATGAAGTGATAATATTAAGTATTGCAGCTGCGCAGCACTGCATGTTCGACTGAAGAGAGATTGACTACTAAAGTCCAAGGTGAAGTTTGATACCTAAAAGGTCGTGACTGCACCCATTCATATCAATTGAAGAGTAGTAGATAGGAGATATTGCTCCCATCTCAGAAAAAGGAGGGCGAGATCTAAATCAGATTAGACTCACAGCCGAGTTTGTGATTGAAAACTATGGATTCCTTGTTGGTTCAGCCAATCAGAATCCAGATCTATCTCTACATCGCCGAGAAGTGCAAAACGAGAGCGTCATATATGTACATCTGACTAAGTGTCTAGTGCGCTATTGATTGATCCAGTCATAAGTCAGGTGCGAAGGAGGTTTCTATGGGCGTCCACTCCAATTCTCTTCGATTGCTCCCGTAATTTTCGTGGTACACACGGTCTGCCCATCCACGTGAGCCTATGCCGCGTTGCACAGCATCCTCAAGTATAGCTTTCCCGCGCTCATCCCCGGCCGATGCACATTTCATGACCATTTCTTGTGCGGTACCTTTTCTCATCCACCAGCCCTTTCTCCCATCTGCCTGAAATTTGCCCTCGCCAACCTCCATCATCTCATAGAGATAATTAAATGCATCTTCGTAGTCCATCTCGTGGAGACATATCATTATCAGCCGATCGTACGTCAGATGATCTGGTTTCACTCCTAACGCCTTCATTTCTGCCGCTAAAAACATAGCCGTATCTTTCACTGTGATCTTTTCAGCTCCTTGCATTAATATGTTGAAGGTCGCTGTATCTGGACCAGTCTCGCAGATCAAATGAATCTCTTTGTAGAAATTTATCGCATTGTCGAAGTTCGCGTGAGCAATGCTTGCTTCTAGGACAACATTGATAGCAGCAATATGTATAGTGTGGCCTTCTTCAAATTGTGTTTTCAGGACATTCCATGCCTGTTGTGGAGCTTCAACGAATTTTGATAGATAATCGAGAATAGGTCTAGTAGTGCTCGAATCTGGCTCACATCCGGCAATTGACATAATACCAAGGACTCGGAAGGCGGTTTTAAGATCACCAGCGCCAGCATAGGCAGCTACAAGAGCTTCGTAGTGGAGAGGCGTAAGAGCGGTACCACGTCCGGACAGCACCCGAGTCGCTGATGTGGCAAGAGCTGGATCTGCATAGCGGGCGCCAAGGTTGATAACATTAGCGCAAATTCCGTCCGAAGGATTGAGGTACGAAGAAGAGACTCGCGTCTCCCAGATAAATTTCGTGCCGTCATGCTACGAGGGCCATTAGCTTCTTATCCGGTGTATTACCTATGCGTTTTGCTCACATGGAATGTACGACTGAAAACATCTAGTAGATAGTACCAAATGTCAACCGATATCTGTCTTTTTGCGTGTTGGCATCTCCAGCTGAGCAACTGAAACGCCAGGTCAAGCTCCCCTGCCTCGCATATCTTGTATGTGAAGATGTCATATAACCATGGTTGGATTGTCATCTGGTCTGCCTGCATCATTTCTATCTTGTCCATAGCCAGCTCGTATTGACGTTCACGTATAAGACCAATGGTCAGACTGTGCCAGCCATCTGGTGATAGTCCCAGCCAACGCTCTTTCATTTCTTGCAAGATTTCGTTTCGAAGGATGTAATCCGGATGAATAGCTAGAACCTGTAGAGAGCTATCAGTATCTATATTATTGTACTGGAGACAGATTTATTTACCCGGAGCACAGTATGATATGACTCGAGATTGCCATTTATACCTTCCTTCTTCATCTCCTCCAGCAAGACTTTCACAGCTCCTACACTACCATGTTCCGCATCTGCATTGGCAGCTATTAGAGTCTCGTAGTGGACCAGCGATGGCTTTTCTCCCCTGAAGGATATCAAGTATTCAACGAGTTCCACTATATCCCGGTATCTGTATTCCTCGCCTCTCCATTTGCGGAGCCTATCGTGGAGATGTACCAAAGGCTCATCATCACGTCCGGGAGTAACGGTTTCAACCTTTCGAGATTCGGGACGGGAACGATATCTGGTTAGTGGTTTTGCGTGGTCGATTCGAGATGGGATGTCTCTGCTGATGGCCTGCTGTCGACCTTGAATGGTGTTATGAAAACTTCGGGTTCGCGAAGGACGTGTGCTCGCATGCACTTTTCGAGAAGCCGCAATTCGAGTCGGCGGGCATGTGAGACCAATCGCATCGATTGATGGGCAAAGACAACGCCATAGTCCGTCAATTGGGACTCGGAGAGGTGGCATTGGTTTTTTGGCAAGTTTGGAGACGCGAATTGTGGTTACAAATGAAAGCCGTGGAGACCTCGGAACCTTAAACGGGAAACTATTTTGAGTCACGTGGATCTACCCAAATGTGCGCTGGCTTTCCAGTTCCAAGATTTCTCTGAACCCCGCTGTAGCTATCCAATACGATTACAGCATGTTCAAGAACTGTGGATGATAAGCGTGTTCAAGAAGGTTTAGATGAGGTATATCGTTTTTTGATATTCGGGGGATTGAACTCATTGTAGAGCAATCGTTCCTGACGGTTAAACCACTAGGTTGACTCTCCGATGGCCTTGACATGGCTTTCGGGCCAAGCATACAGCTTCAAAGTGGACCGTTGGGTGAACTCGCTTTCAGCAAAGCTCAAGGTATCACTAGGCCGCCCTCTCCAAGTCATTCCCACATCTCTAATCTTCATGCGCTTCGACTAAGCCCCAACTCCAAGCAGCCCTCATCATGAGCCTCCTCTCCCTCTTCCACGACCTCTGCCTCCGCCTCTCCCACCACGTCCTCTGTCTCCGCCTCTGCCGCCATGATCTCCTCTCTGTCCTCCACGGCCTCTATATCCACTATTCTGTTGGCCTTGTTGTTGTTCCTTGACTAAATCAATGATCTCATCGGGCACTCTCAGGTACTTGATCTGCGTATACCATAAGCCCAGTTACCCGCCATCTCGAAAACCATCTCCAAATTGCAACGTAATGAAACATACATTGTTTCCTTTGACATAAACTTCTGGCAGTCTGAAGAACTTGTCTCCATCCTAGAGCCCAAAGTCAGCGTTCGATCTAACGGCGCGCAAGACGCGCATTTGCTACAGGCATGTGCTATCCGTACCGGACTTGTTTGTACCACCTCCTTCAATGTCAAATTCATCCAGGTATCGCAAGTAACCAAGTGTCCGTTGAGCGTCTCGCCATTCTTAAGCTCTACCAGCATCGGATGGCCTTGCGCGGCATTGAGGAGACCAAGAGGGAGCTATGATTTAGTCAGCATGCAAATACTACTTTTATATTATGCGCCAGTCTTGCGCGATCAGGTGAGACATCTGCGAAAGGAAGCTCACCATTGTGGACGTTGTGATATATTGTCGCAGKTAGTGAGTGCTGCGAGTTGGAGCTTGATAGAAGTTCCAACGCATTTCCTGGCCACCGTATAACTAGTCGTGACGAATCACGGCACGTGACCGTCAATGTCTAGGTATAGTTCATGGGTGGAGGAGAATTTGTAGTTTTTGGACTTTGTACGGTACCGTGGATGCTTATTGGTGATCCCATAAAGGTTATTGTATAGGTGTGAGCGCAAGCTAGACTTTTGACTAATTCCCATCACTTTCGCATGGCATTCTTAGTTTTCAACCCCTCTATCACAATACGCGACACCGAGATGCGCGAGGTTTGTCTGACATTACAGTGGAGTGATTTCTGTTTGACGTCTTAACGTACTGTAGTATCTGGCACTTCAACTACACTTCTTTGCGATACGTAATGCCTGATATCTTCGTAGGTATGCTGCAGGAGCCTCAAAGACTATTGACGCTGGCCATCACAAGAACCTAGCTCGTGGGAAAGGTAATGGCCGAACAAAACAGCTGGTCGATATCGTTTTGAGTAAGTATGTACAAATCAAGCCATAGACTCTAATAAAGCATCAAAAAATTACTAATAAATAGGGCGGCAATACCCTTTCGCAAATCGCGCTACGGAAACATGAAAGAAAGATGACAATCGACGACCGTTGAGGCCGACGGAGTAAGACAAGCAAGCTCTTTTGACCAATTTCTTGGCGGGGTCTATGCATTTAAAGTAAGAAGGGTTTGCTAGCCAGGTTGACCACCAATTTATCTTGTCGCATGGTTCCCATCTTATCTTGTAGCCCATCTTATCTTGTAGCATCATCGAGGTTCGAAGGCGTAATTGAAGGTTCACAATCCAAGCTCCGCTGGACTGAAGAACTTCCCCCCTTTATGCGATCTGGCTGCCGAGGTCTAGCCGGACGAAAAAAAAAACACTCAGCCTAATAAACTCGGATTAATGTTATTTTTTTTGCCGGCAGAGAGTGGAGTGGCACGTTAGTGGCCTTAAATGGAGTCAAGGCAGAAAGCAGTTCGCGTGCCGCCGGCTGCACCGTCCACATCCAGGGGACCAGGAGAGCTTGCTGACCCGTCCCCGTCGTTGATTGGCTCAAACTCTGACGTTGTCGTCACCCCCCACCAAAATTGGGTCCACAGCCTACGAATACACGACGAATACACGACGAATTCACACGTCCTCCTTTCCCTCGTCGCTCTGGGTAATGCTATAGACTCCCCTACCCTCCCCTACTCCACTCTACTAAGCCCGAAGCAGATTTTGCCATACGCGTGGATTGTAAGGCGAAAATAATCGTATAGGGGAGGAAAGTAGAAAGACCTATTGTAATAAAGTATACGGCTCGCTGTCGCCTCTATAGTATATAGATTCCTTAGTCGGGTAATAAATTGATTAACTAATTATATCGCTAAGAACTTAACACCTAATCAAATACGCCCTTCCTAAGTAATCCCTTAGCGAACTACGTAAAGCTATTCCTAACTCTCCGAAGGTTACTATTAACTATTACGATTAAGTTACACGTAGTAACTATAGGCCGATTACTCCGTATTATACGTAGGGTTGTTCGTATACGTAAGTGGAGCAGGTGCGAAGCTTTTACGGAGGTGCCAGGAGCTTTAATTGTCACCGCCTTCGCTTACAAGGGTAGTTACAAGGGGTAAGAACACCAAATAGTTGTACGTGTATATAGTATAATAATCAAAAGTTGGGTTTGATTAATTCTGCCACTTTTTCTGCCACTTGAAGGCGGTGACAATTAAAGCTCCTGGCACCTCCGTAGGGCGGGACGAATCCAAGTGAGATCGGTGCATCATCCGATAAAGCGCCGGTAGAAGCATGGAGTGCGTGGATGTAGAGGTGGAGGTGAGGGTAGACAAGAGTCGGACAATTATTCCTTATCAGTCAGTCTCTTCACCTCGGACCCCAACAGCCTCTCTTCTCTCTCCGAGTGTTGTCACTTTTGCCTTTCTATACTTCTTCCTTCATGGTCAAGCTTCAGTAACTCATTGCATTATTTCCGTGGACGATTCGTCTAATACCAGACCTCAAGATGCGAGGCATCCTAGGGGTGGTTTGCTTGTTGGCGCCGGCATTCGCGGCAGCCTCAATCCTTCCAGACGTCCTCGAATTAAGTGAGCATAAAGAGATATCAGCATCGGGTGAGTGGTGGTGTTGCGTTCCATCATACTTCGTAGACCTAGACTGATAAAGACAAATTCAAGATCATACTTCTGCCTTGGTCGCAATCAATACACCTGCACCTACTGAGTACAGGTCACCTGACGAGTGGTCCAACCAAGCATTAGRACTTCGATTACGTGTTTTCCGCTCCAAAGATGCTTGTGGTTTTGGAAATATCACAATCGATGGCCAGGTCCTACCTCAAACACCAGAGGGGGAC
Source organism: Chaetoscypha palmicola (assembly GCA_003988945.1). NCBI lineage: Eukaryota > Fungi > Ascomycota > Leotiomycetes > Helotiales > Helotiaceae > Chaetoscypha > Chaetoscypha palmicola. The sequence goes on along the minus strand of QYAH01000133.1, from coordinate 56,329 downwards.
GTTATGACTGGCCAGGGCGCCATTAGAACTGATCGCCARGATATAATAATGGCAACATGGACACTTCATTGTGTAAAGGTTAACGGAGTCCCCGATTCCCAGCTCATGAAGTTCATTGTCAATACCGTGAGCGGAAAGTCGGTCGAAGCTTTTGGGTTCTCCGCACTCTTCAGACAGAATGGCTCACCCCAAATTCTCAAGATTGAGACCGATCTTTCCATCCCGGACAAGGTTTTAGCAAATCCAGATCCAGAAGAGCTCCAGCCACTTGGCGAGGGCGCTGAGAAGACAGATTCTTATATCGAAGAGCAGATCGATGAACTCTATTGGATGCGTGCTCAGCTTTCTGAGTTGGAGCGCCTGATCCGAGTGAAGGAGCATCACATTGCTAGGCACTCAAGTCATTACTTCGAGGCAGATATACAGGGGTGTGACAGCCTCAGGTGTGTTGCAAGAGCTGTKGGAGACAAGGCACGAAAGGCCGCTCATATATTGTATGGAAAGATCAGTGGTGATGTGCACGGAGAGAATAACGGTCCACCACGTCGCCATGGTATGAAGAATGGACCTGATGGGGAGAGACATCGAAAGCAGCCCTGGGATCACTCAAGAAGCAACTCCTCGGATCATCATCGTAGCCACCAGCCTCTGCCAGTCTGCCACTACCCACCTCCACCACGAGCTCACCATGGTGGCCGTCACGGGTGGCCTTCCGGAAGTCCACCACACCGAAGGCCGGAACATTTCGATCATGAATTCGAGCCGGACAGGCAGCATCACAGAGATGGTCCTCCTCATCACGGTCCTGGTGACAACCGCCGACCTCCTCCCCCACCACCGCACCACGAAGGACCTGCTCCGGAGTTTTTCGATTCTGGTAGTGAACATAGAGGCCAACATCCATCAGGAGGACCACCCCACGACGAGTCCCTCGAATCCCAAGCAGAATTAGACGAGCTTCCCCCACCACCTCCAGATTCTCCAGATTTCGACCAGGAGCACGACAGAACTCCACCACCGGGCTTTCATCACGGCCCACCAGGAGGAGACCATCACGGTCCGCCACCGCCCCATCCACCACGACCTCACCACGAAAATTTCGGCGATGGCCCTCCTCACGGTCACGGACTAGTGATCCAATTCATAAAATACAGCACCATCGGCTTCCTCATCGCCTTCCTAGCCCTCGCCATCCAACACCGAGTGTACACACCTCAACGTCGCGCCGACCGACAAGCCCGTCGCGAAGAACGCCATCGCCGCAGAGCCTATCGTCGCTCCGCCAAAAAGCACGCTCTTTCCGGCCTCCTCGCCCGCATCTCAGGACACGAGATAGACGACAGAGAGCTTGAGGAGAAAGAAGAGCTACTATCACACGCCGAAGATGGGAGATCTACCACCATGACCGAAGAACTCACGCAACTTACCAACGCTGTGGAAGTCTTCAATCCTTCCCCAGCGATCCCAGCGCATACTTCTGTGCTCCCAGCCCCACAAGAACAAGACTACGAACTCAGCAGCCAGATAGGCGATGGCGAGGAACTTCCCGCATATGAAGATAATGATGGCAGTGATGACAGCAGTATGGTTTCCGATGGGTTCAGATATACACCTGGGAGTTCGAATTATACGCCAAGCCAGTCTACTAGCGGGAGTGTGGATGATATTCTGGGTCTGGATATTAAACAGTAGTTTATTGTATGCTTGTATATATATATATTTCCTTAGTTTGTTACTGTATTTATGTGGAGCAAGGGATCACGGGGTTTGGTTATATACCAGAAGAGTTTTAACAATCTTCAGTTGCGTGTTGTATATTGTATATTATGGAGAGGGTCATGGCAGTTTAACGGCGTGCTTGCTTGGGTGTTGACTAGCAAGGATAGATGAGTAGATTAAAAATAGGTCAGAAATAGAATACTTCAACAGTAGACCAAGTTTCTTCTACTACTGATGTGAACCTCGATCATATACGAAAGAGTCGTTCTGAATGATCACTCTCGATTTATTGCTTTTCCAGCACAGCGGAACCTGTAATGAAGGACATGGGCAATTGAACGATATATTCCATCAACGCCCTACTAGCAATCCTATCCTCTTYCCAATAACCCCCTCCCGAAGCCAAAAAAATCCACCACCCTTCCACACCTCATCTACCATCCCCCTTAGCTTCAGCCTCAGCCTTAGCCTCAGCCGCCATCTCCACCACAGCCTCCCTAACCACCTTTTCAATCTCCTCATCATGCTGCTCCTGAGCCTCCTCCGCCGCCCTTGCCTCTTCCTCCGCCAATTCCGCTTCATACATCTCCTGACATATCTCCTCGAAATGGTCGTCGAAATRACCCATCGCGGCGTTGAAGTTGAGGTATAATGGATGTGGGAGGTTTGGTGGGGAGGAACTGTGCGGAGTTAGTAGGGTGCGATGATGGATGGAAGGGGAGTTGTACATACAAATTTGAGCTTCGAGACCGGTGTGGGGAAACTGGTGCTTTGGTTTGTGGGGGGCGAGGGGAGGTGAGGGAGGGATGTTCGTGTGGTGTCGAAGTAGGAAAACGGGCAAATGGTTTCAGGTGGCACTAACTAGAAGATAATCTCAAGGTCGATTTCGAAGAGATAGTAATCTGAAAGGATCAACATCTAAATAAGGGCCTAAGTAAGGAAATAGGAGCGGTGATAACTCGCATTTTTAGAACACAGGTAGCTCTAGTCCCCATCCGGAAAGTAGTTGTTCACTTATTTACAGACCCAAGCCTGATTTACCACGGGAACGTTCACTAATCGCTRCAAGTTTGTCATGCCAGGCAGGCGTCCTTCTCAGCTCACYAGCAGCTYGTGRATTGGAATCGCGGGTAGTCATCTCTAGACTGTATCTAGCCTAGCAGCCACAGAGAAAGCTATCCATATTAATTGCGACGATAGCGAGATTGTTCGACATAGAGGAGTTGTAAACCCCTCCCACCGTGATGAGGAGAACAAGTAAATCGTTGGAACTGTAAGATTTGGGAGTTGACGTAACGTGTATTAAGTACCTAGATAGTTTCATAGCTATCAAGGTATAGATACCGCCGTCGAGTGGGATGTAGAAAAAAGACTAGATCAGTAAGTCAGTTCGGCGCTACTCATGCCACCACGGAATTGGCAAGACGCTTCACGAGATCAAGAAGTTGATGCGAGAAGATCGTCATGACACTTGTCGTGGACTAAATATTTGTTCTTGGTATGAATCCTCATGCTTTGACCTCTATGTATGTGAATGGAGGATATTTTCATCATTGATGCCCAGAGACCTAGAAGCTTATGGGGTCTTGTATGTCTTTTCAGGACTTTCTATCCTAATTCACCCTTGGTTCTCTACGCAGCTACTATCACTTGGCGAGATCTCTCTTTCTCTCTGTGAGCAAGCAGCTCTGCCTAAACAACTTTACTCGGCCCTACCACTCAACCTGGTGAGAGATTTTRTGAGATGAGATCTCTGAATATCTGCAGACCAGTCAAGTTATGACTGTGCTCTTTCGGAAACGAAGCGTCAGAACTATGTGCTCTCCACAAGTCTCATCGGTACACCGAGCCTCGATATGGAAAGACTGTGAAACTTTCTCGTGATTGAGTGGCCACAATTTGACGGATGTTTGCACGGGATGCAACTGGTATAGGGCTTCCGCTGCCGTGAAACTGCTTAGTATCTTGGTTGTCGCTGAAGGAAACATTTCCATAGTATGTGTGCCAGAGTGATATTTGAGCAAACGAATGCTAGCATTGCGGCTTGAGAGGTACTGGGCTAGTGGTTGGCTTCCTACCTCAGATCTCTGCTCTCTACTCGCAATTGCCCGAAAGAAGATATGCCCTCAACGATGTTGCACACTCCAGGACACACACACAAGAGTCAACTAGTCTGATTAGCATAGCACACATCTGCCCTGCCATCTGATTGACATACGACTGGAGCCATGTGTCAGTCAATGTGTTTACTCCTCCGGTTTTAGACGTTCCTCAGAAACATGTGCACGACTGAGAAGCGTCGAAATACTTGCGTAGTTTAGCTGCTGAAATGCGACATTCTAACACTTAGCGTCACCATATAGGGGTGTCCCAGAGTTGTTGTTCTGTCGCTCTTCGCAAGAAATTTCGAGAACGGGACCGACAGTGAAAGGCTTGAACATACTAGCAAATAGTGAAAGAGGGCTTGTAGGGAATTTGCAGAAGAGCTGCAAGGTCGGATTGGGAGAAATGGTTGATGCCGATTCTCGTGGTTTCGGGTTGCGCCTGTTCGCGTTCGATGCTGTTCGCGAACTGAAAGAAGTCCAAGGAAATCGTGTAGKACCGCTTTGTGGACACTTATTGCGAAGCATCCATGAGTCCYATAAAGCAAACCTGACATAAAACGTAATCGATATCTACATGCTGAGAGTGTTCACCCAGCGGAGGTCGAGGTGCCTTTAGCCTCGCCTAATCGTCGCGTCGCGAAATTCAATGTCAACATGAAAAAAAAAGCCGCTCACCTTAACGTAAAAAATTCCCAAAAACTTGATTCAAAATGCAAAAAGAAGTTAGCTTCTTCCGGGCMTTGAAGCCCTGGTGTACCTACAACGCCTTCGCCTGCTCCGCAGACAACGCTTGTACCTTTTGCGACCCAGTTGTACAAGACCGGGAGCCTGGCCTACCACATTCCTACACCAAACAATGCCAACGAGACACCGGTGGAGATGAGATATACGGGGGGTTCATGACCCTTAAAAAACCCGTCAACCCACCTGGCTTACAGGGAGGCGTGCCATGCATGATATAGACAGGTAATGAGCGATCCTGTTGTATTGGTGGTATTTGTGTTATTGCGGTTTATATCTTTATGTCGGTTGATGGTGGGGTACACCCGAAAAAGAGCCGTGCGCCGGAGAGCGATCACTGATGATGGAAGGCTGGCGACCAACGGAAGGGGTCCGACATGTCGTTCGATGAGACGTACCGAAGGATTTGTCGTGAACCTTCCACTCCAAATGGTTGCGTAGTGTGGACTCAAATAATTCGCACGATGCTTGCTTGAACAGCGAGTCCATTCCGGGTTGGATGATATCTAAGTGTCACCAGTGCGGCGTGAGCATCTTTCATTAGTGGTCGATAGTGAGTGCGCGAACTCAACTTCGACGTTTGCGACTAGATAGATCGAGAATGATACCACCTCAAGATGTATTTGATCCTGGACTATCAGCAGTTGCGAGTGCGTCTTTTGTCGTGGCGATCTTCTGGACAATTCATAATTAGCATTCGAATCCGCGGGGGATCGATCTACTTTGAATTGCTGTTTGGTGTGTGTCGCTCCTTCCAAGATCTGCCACAATACCATGCTCGACCCACACTTTTCGTCGCAACATATGAAGAAGAATAAACGCTCGAAACAGGAAGCAAAGTGAGCAGTGAGCATCGCTTCGAAATATGTAGTAAAATAGTGTGGTAAGAATAACATCTTGTGGTTGTGGTGGCTTGTAGAGAGAAAAATATATAAATATAAACAAAGGAAGTGGATAGGGTTGGAAAGACGATGGAGTGCAGGGATTTCGGACCAGATCATTCACGCTCGAAATCTAGACAGCTCTATATAGAGGGCCTAGGTTTCGAGAGCAGTCGTATGACCCTCGCTTAAGACAAACAATGATGGGCTTGGGCATGAACCCTTGAACACCATCTACCACAATTATTTGCTCAGAGCAGTAAGTTCACGGGATGAAATAGGAACATACGCACCGATGGTCATCCAGTGAACGCTTTCAAAGTCAAGGAGGGTTTTGCGGATAATGACGCACACTCATATGCACCAGCGCTACTTGCAAACCCTAGCTTACAGCCTGTATCTCCTCTACAGAATGCGATCTATACAAGACCAAGAATAACACAATATACGTGTAAAGGAATACAATAGTTTGGTACTGAAAGAGAACGTTCATAAAACTGGTGTTGAGTGATGAAAAGTTTTGCTCATGAAGTGAGGTTAGCAAATCACCTCGCTTCGAGGAGGCTCTGCGGGAAGGAAAGTGGACCTCAGGAACGCTCGGAATGGAATGCAGCTTTGTCATCAAACTTCAAATCACATGTCAGTAGCGTAACAAAGCAAAACTATGAGTATGAGTAGGCAAGCGTCCATTTCCAGCTTTGTTATCATTTGCTCATTACATTCGGACTTGGTATCAATGTTTCCACGGAAACAATTGATGGGTTTGTGGTAGCRAAGTAGAAATATTGGCATGGTTGGGTTATCAGATCTTCGGAATTTGGAATGAGTTTCATCAGGACAATCATAAGACCAGGTATTGTTGAAACGTCTGGACCGCAATTCTATCTATGCTATTGAGTTCTTTCCCCGCCATTCCTCCATGAATGCTGCACATGTTGTAAGAATACCCTAAGTCATACAATTCCTTCCCATTCCAAATCCGTCTATTCGAAGAGATTAACCAAAAGTCTTATTCATAAATTGATGAGCTAGCTCGACACCCAAAAATGTTGCCGCATTGGCTGGTACAGCTCTTGCAAGTGCTGGACCGAACCCAGGGAAGAACGCTTTGAATCCACCATTCTTGTACAGACCACTTATAACTCCTCCTACTGTTGGCTTTCCTTCCATGGTTTGTAACCTGCTCTTGACTGTGTCGACTGGGAAGACGGGGATCCACATAGCGACGCCTGCCGCTGCACCTGCACATGTGATTGCCAACAAACTCAAATCTCCGCTTGCTTTTCCAGTAGCTGGGTCCACTGGCGTGAGCTTTCTCTTACATATCTCATATGTCGCGAAGTATGCCGCTGAACCAGGACCATCTCTTGCCAAAGTCGCAAAGGACCCTCTGAAGACCGATCGTACTCCTCCCTCCTTATATAACTGGCGCACGACATCTAGACCACCGCTGTATTTGGGCTTCTCGCCTGGGCCCAATTGTTTCTGGCCCTGAATTTGTAGGAGTACCTTTACTCGTTCGAAGGGTGCTGTGATAAGGGTCATAGGAACGGCAGAGAAGAATCCRGCGGCTGAGACTTGTGCRACTGTGAATTGGTTGTTCTCGACGGTAGAGAACCTCCGTACAAGGCCCTTGCCAACATCATATCCCCAAAATGATACCGCGACTATCTCTTGGTGTTAGTCAAAGGGCGAACAAGACTGAAACGAGGCAACATACACATAGGAGTGACGCCCACCAGAGGCGCGCTAACTCCAGCATATAACCCTCTTCTCAAACCATCTCTCGCGATAGCTTTCCTTACAACGTCGAAAGCCCCACTGTACACCCCTCGCTCGGCGGTCTGTAATCGCACTTTTACTAGATCGAAAGGATGCCCGACTATAACAGCACATACACCACCAAAGCCTCCAGCAGCCAGACTTCTCAGTCCCTGCAAGGACTTTTGAGCGGCGACTTCCACATCCTCCTTCAATTCGACTTTCGACTCGGGGATATGGGGGAGCTTTTCTGCGACCGCTGGCGGCAGGGTATCAATCTTCTGATTTAATTTCGCGACATTCGAGGAGCTGGAGGAAGACATGACGAACAGCAAAAAACGACAAAAGACGCACAGGAAAACAACTTCGAGTAAGGAACCTTTCGGGTTTGTAGATGTTTGTTTTGGCTCGTGGGTAATTGAAGCCGTTTCGCGCGAGCGGACTTGAAGTTGCCGAGGCTTCGGGAGCTTCCCCGGAATTCCATCGGCGCGAACAAAACATATCAGCAGCTGTTTTCAGAATCGCAACAAAACGGAAGCGCATGAAATACCACGATTTGTGGTATTGTTCAATGCAGCTTTGCATATTATATTTCCCCGCGATATGTTTAATGCTTTGTCTATTGGTCGATCATAGAGAGGTGTATCTTGAAGAAATGCTGGGGATCTCAGCCTCGTCAATCATGGTTTTAGAACGCATTGATGTTCAGTTTGGTACCCTCGGTACCCTAAGCTACTGTAAAGTCAATCTTCGGAGTTCGTCTGGTCTGGTAGAGGTGCTCGTTCCTCGAAAGTGGTCTTCTAGGTTTGCTATTGGCAAGAACCAGGCTAAACCGGACTATATAACTCAATCGGTTATTGAGTGATGGCGCAGGAGATATTGCAAAGGAGGGAGCAGATATGCAGTAGAATTCTGTATGCCCAACGAGCATTTCTTCCTGTGTCGAACAATTACCGAAGAACCTTTTCGACTTGCGGAAAGTTCAATCAAATGCGCTGTGACACTATGGTTTATTGATTCGGGATAATGGATATCAAAGGCTTTATTTTCTCTTTAACCAAWTATTATTACCACTGTTGATACGTACTTGTTTACTCATAACAGTAAACTCAATGTTCCAATGTGCCATACCTATTTTTGTCCACTAAGAGCGCAGGCCCAAGTGCGTCTTTGCGCTATGGTACAAGCACGGTGGAGACGTTCTTTGCTGGCGCTTTCATTTTATTTCCATTTACCTTTATTGTACACTGTTTTCAAGGTTGGCCCATGGGCGACAGATAGACCAATATTTGGGCCCCATTACATATCGTCATATTATCCTTCTGTCCTCATATCTGCGAACCTTACCCCCACGAGTTGGGCTGCATGCGAAAATTCTGAACTGTACAGTCGCGACAGGACATACGAATGAATACAGGGTGTCAAAAAGAATCCCGTGGAACATGTGGTACATTGTGACGATGCAGTACAACGAGGTCGCAGACAATGGAGCCGTACCGCTGCATTGCTGCGCTGCACCTTGAGAATAGCATCAAATAGGATATCGTCCAGTCCACCCTCCACCACTCAAAACGGTTGCGCAAGGGATGCATCGAATTCCCCGTCATCTATCAATTGGCAGGGCGAGCAGAAAATGTGCTGGGTCCACAGGGAGATCCTTTGAACAACGCATACTGGTGTTGTTCGGTGATCAATCACGCATGAAAAACAACCATCCAAAACCTATATCGCCCACTTTTATACCCAATTGACCTGGTCGGAAAGCACGGTGAGTCTGATACAGTATCGCATCGTAAGAAAACCCTCTCTTTTTCCTTCTTCATCCCTCCAACTGTCTCTTCAATGTCTTTTGTCTCGTAACGCCATGTCTCCTAATTCCCGTCCTCCATTGACCTCTCGAATCCGTGCTTCGTTCGAGGGCAAACGCACCAAATCCGATGTCACCAGTCCAATCAACACAAATAATTTCATAACTCAAGATCCAGAAGCGTTTCGAAACGCTATTGATGCAGCGATCAACAGCGCAGATTTTCAAAATGCGATTGCAGCAAACATAGCGCAGATAATAAAGCCATCGATCAAGGATGCGCTCGATACTCTGCAGCCGCTGGTTGAATCGGTGTATTCACATGAAGTGCTTCTTCGAAAAACAAACAGAAGCGTAGAGAATATACTTCTACGACTGGATACGCAGAACCATCGCAATGGTGGAGAAAACACTCCTCGAAGTCCGGGAAGTCCAGGTACGCCCACAACGCCAACGCCCCGGCGGCGAGGGTCAGGAGATTCATCAAACCCTCAAGATATCGAGCAATTTCGCCATTCGCTAGAGAAAAACAACAAACGAACCGTTGCGACACTTGCAGAGCTATCAAATGCGGTAGCGAACAACAATAAGAGACTTGGAGAAGTGGTATCAGGCATCGGCGATTTACAAGCTACATCAGCACCCACGAAAGACAACCTCGAATCCCTCAAATCCTCCTCCGAACAATCAAATACCACGATAGCTACTTTGCAAGGTCAATTAGACCAACTGAAGGCGGATATTGGTGTTGTGATAGAAGCTGTTGGGGCAGACCTCGGTAAAAATATCGATACTATCAATCAACAAGTCACACAGCACCCAACGTTGCTAGAATCGCATGCCACCAAATTAGATACAATCTCTACGGACCTGATASCTTTGAAAGGTCAGGCGGACATATCAGAAAAGGTGCAAGCTATTTCTGGAGAGTTGGAAGCATTGAAAACCATACTCGAGAGTAGCAACACTTCAAACAATGACAATTATGCAGCTCTAGGGTCGCAAGTGGGAAGCGTTCTGAATGCAGTAGAAGCTCATGGAGCAACTCTGTCAGAGATCAAGGATGCTGGCGCGAATCCAGAACTCCTCGCAGCCGTTCAACAGTCCAACGATTCTCACGCTTCTCACGCCGCCGTACTAGGCGAAATCAAGGATCGCTCCCTACAACCAGAATCTGAAAGCGCTCCAGCTCCAGCTGCTCTTCCCGCCACCGCCGAAATCGGTGGAAGTGCTGAGTCATTGGCGGCTCTGGAAACTTTGAAAGCAGATCTGGCTTCCCTCAAGGACAATATCCAAGCTGGTTTATCTTCACATGGCGAGAGCCTGAATGGCTTAGGCGCCAAAGTCGACACTGTTCTTTCTACTATTGAAGGCCACCATGCTGCCAATCAGAGTGCAGAAATATTGGCCGCTGTCCAAATGTCAAATGAGTCACATGCCTCGCACGCAGCAGCTCTAGAAGGTGTGAAGTCTGTTGGTGGTGATGATGTCTCGGCCGAGTCTGTCTCCTACGCTGCCAACTTCACAGCATTAGAGGACCAGATCTCCGCTCTTCAAACGGCCATGTCTTCTCATTCTAGTACATTAGATGAGATAAAAGCTATGGGTACCTCGACCAGCCGAGAAATCCTGCCTATTGAAGGTGGCTCTGAAAACACTAGYCAATTGCAAGGAGAAATCACAAGCATCATGGAGAAGCTCGACAAACAGACTGGTATACTAAACGAGCTGAAGGACGACGTCAGCGCTGAAATTCTTACTGCTTTACATGATGTTGGGCAAGCACAGGCAAGCCATAGCACACTCCTAGCGGAAGTGAGAGAAGCGGACGTCAGCGATGAGATCCTCACTGCTCTCCACTCGTCAAATGAGTCTCATACCGGCCATAACGCTGCGATAGAAAAGCTGCAAGCAGCAGTACAAGCCTCGAATGACTCCCATGCTACACACACCACAGCTCTAGAGAGTATTGCGTCTTCTAGAAGTACTGAATCTACTGGTCCAGTTGAGGAAGGTAACTCGAGTGCGCTAGAGGCTCAGATCAACGCTCTCTCCGCGTCTCTTCTAGAGCATAAAGCAACCCTGGCCGAGATCAAGGACGCCACGCAGGCGTCCAATGAGTCCCATGCAGCTCATGTTATTACATTAGGAGAAATCAAGTCGAAATCTCTAGACCCAGCCCCATCAACTAATAGTAATACCGAAGCTTTAGAAGCACAAATCAATTCAATCGTCACGTCTCTGGAAGAGCACAAAACGACTTTGGCCGAGATCAAGGACGCTACGCAGGCCTCTAATGACTCCCACGCAGCTCATGTTGTTACATTGGGAGAAATTAAGTCAAAGTCTCCAGAGCCAGTGCCATCAKCTGGTGGTAATACCGAAGCTTTGGAAGCACAAATCAATTCAATCGTCAAGTCTCTGGAAGAACACAAAACAACTTTGGCCGAGATCAAGRACGCTACGCAGGCCTCTAATGACTCCCACGCAGCTCATGTTGTTACATTGGGAGAAATTAAGTCAAAATCCCCAGAGCCAGTGCCACCAGCTAATTGTAATACCGAAGCTTTAGAAGCACAAATCAGTTCCATAGTCGTTTCCTTGGAAGAGCACAAAGCAGCTCTCGGGGAGATTAAGAGTGCCACCAGCTCATCCAATGAATTTCATACTGCTCACACATCGGCTCTCGATGCGATCAAGGAGTCACACGCAGCTCATACGGCGACACTGGCAGAACTCAAGACTGATCAGCCTCGTGAACTGCTTTCTACCGGCGATCCACCTAGTCCCGACCTTTCGGCTCTCGAAGTCCATCTAAACTCTATCATCAGCACGCTTGATGCCCAGAATGCTACACTAATCGATATCAAGGACTCGGGTGCAAGCTCAGATGTTCTTACTGCTGTCAAGCAGAATCATGAACTGATTACGTCGAGCCATGAGCTTCTCGCCTCTCATAGCGCTCATCTTGAAGTTATCAAGTCAGCAAGCTCTCATGAAGATATTTTGCACAGCATTACTGAGTTGAAGACCATTATTGAAGAGTCCAAAACTGGGGTCGACGCACATGGTGCCTTGGTCAAGGATCTCCATGAAGAGACGAAGAGCTCACATTCGGCTCTCACTACATCGATCGGGGCTCTGGCCCTCGGCGGCGCAACTGGAGCAGGTACTGCTGCCCTTGTGTCAAACAGCGATGATGACAAATCAGCAGAAATTCTCGAAGAAGTGAAGGCTGTCCGAACATTGATCGAGACCTCGTCTGCCTCTATCGACGCTACAAAGGAGAGCGTTACAACCATTGCCTCACAACTTGAGATTAATCAAACTACGGTCACTACAAGCATTACTACGTTGAGTGATGAGCTCAAGGCCGAGATCGATGCAACGGGAACACAACTCACTGAGTCGCTTTCGGTCTTGAGTGGGAATGTCCAAGCAATCGATATTGCTACTATCAATGGTAACGTTGAGATTTGCACTACTGAGGTCAAAGGCCTGGCAACTTCTATAGAGGCAATCAGTGGTCATATACAGACCACAGATGGCAAAGTGAATGGACTTTCAGAAGGCATCCACTTGAACGAGAAAGGAATTGATCAATTGAAGGAGCATGCCAATTTCAACGGACAAAGCACTACTATGTCAGAAGGGGCTTGGTTCAAGAAAGCTGCTGTCCCTCGCGAAAATGTCGAAGCTGGCAGCGCTGAAGAGGAGCACGACAACAACTATCTCTCCCCGGTACTAGAGGAGCAGACACCGACAGATTTACCTACCCCAGAGCCAGAGCCAGAGCCAGAGACAGTGCCAGTACCAGTGCTAGTCGTAGAAGAGCCCGAGGCAGTTACAGAACCAGAGGTAGCTGCAGAACCAGAGCCAGTGATCGAAGAGCCAGAGGTAATAAGCAAGGAGCCAGAGGCAGTGGTAGAGCCAGAGGTAGTAAGCAAGGAGCCAGAGCCAGAGGCAAAGGCAGAGCCACAGGCAGTAGTCGAGCCAGAGCCAGTAGTAGAGCCAGAGGCAACGGCAGAGCCAGAGATAGCACCAGAGACAGTGCCAGTACCAGAGCCAGGGCCAGAGGCAGCAGTTGAGCCAGAGCCAGTGACAGAGCCAGAGGCAGTAATTGAGCCAGAGGCAGTAGTAGAGCCAGAAACAACTACAGAGCCAGAGGCAGCGCCAGAGACGGTGGTAGAGCCAGAAACAGTGGTAGAGCTAGAGCCAGAGCTAGAGTTGCAGTCAATTAGCGAACAACAACCAGACAATGCTGTGGCAGAGCCGGAGCCAGTGATCGAGCCAAAATCKGACGCCGCGGTAGACCTAGACTCAAAGCCGGAGCCGGAGTCAATCAATGAACAACTACTAGACAACGATGTTGCAGAGCAGGAAATTCCAACGGAGAAAGCCTCGAACGAGGATGGTGTGCCTCCTGAAGTCCCACTTGATCCAAAAGGAGAGGATACTGAAGTCCCTACTTCCATCACAGAACCTGAACCTGTTGAAGTAGATGAACAGCAGCTTGCTTCCATAGACGAAACTCCAGTAGCTGCTCAAGTTACCGCAGAGAAGTCTGATATCATCGAAGATCCGATCCCACAATTAGGGGACGTCAAGGAGGAAAATCCTRCTGACGATGAGCCAATCACACAAGCGGCYACGCCCTTAGTAGAAGATGAGCTGCGTCCGACAACGATCCACGACCTCGAGCCGCCTTCCGCGATGGAAAAGGAGCCTGAAAGTTCCGAGCCAAAAGGAAAGGAGCCTTCCACATCTCCAGCACCAATGACTCCAACAACAAAGACCGGCGAAGACAAGAATCCCTTCGGAGTCGCATCCCCTCTTTCTCCACGTTCACCCGGCGACACCGAACCAGAGTCGGGATCGACCAGTGCCTTTGCATCTCCGCCTGGTCCTCTTTCTCCTACATCCCCGTTGTCTTCAACTAGCGCAGGCAAGAAAGGAAAGAAGGGAAAGAAGGAGAAGAAAGAGAAAACATCTAAGAAAAAGAAGGAAAAAGTCCCATTCACCATGGATGGCGATGACCCCGAWGAGTAAGCTTGTTGGTGATGAAGAGTTCAATATGAAACAACGATCAAATGGCGAATTCTGGAGTATGGAGTAGGTATTGGGAAAGGGATTGACGGATGGAAAATCGTCAGACAAATATCTGTCATATCTTCTTGGTATATATAACTGTCGATGTTTCCCTTGGTTCGCTATATCTCTGTCGATAGCTCTCGACTTTCCTTGGTCCATGTATCGAGATCCTCAACGACTAGTCGAGATCATCATCTTGGCTTTCCTTTGGAACAAACCTTCCGGTCCGGCACCTTTCTTTCTTCGATATACCATTGYTGTTGAGTAGGATACTCAAGCAWTACTAGGATGGAAACGGGAACTTGAAGGACGACTGCTTCTTGTGAGATGGACCACATGCGATAACTGCTATCTGCGCGAATTTGGTTGGGTTGATTTATGGTCCTGTATTCTACTTCTTCACATCTATTTATTACCATGTTGGTTTTCCCTTTTCATTGATAGGGATAGGTTGAGAGTGTTCTGTGGGATTCAGCAATTGGTTGGCGGAGCAAGGCGGAATAGTAAATCATATTGTTTAAATCAAACTGCGTTAATAAGCTCTACTATTTTTGCTGTCTGTTGTAGTGGGCGTGGTTTGCGGAGGACCTCTCGCATAGACCGCACGTCAGATCATTATTGTGTCTGCTATTGATTGTTTACATACAGCACAGCGAGAGATAGAATAACGAGTAAGGACTTGCGGCTGACAGACCCCTGAAACCACTTAGTAATTCCACGTAAAGCCACCTGCAAATCGCCCCCAGAAGCGCCAGTCGACATACCTTGGCACTCTGTGTGAGTGGTCACGGTGGTGCTCCGACCAAGTAGGCAGCCATCCCCGACACCAAGAGCCTCCTCCTTGGCCAAGCAAGCAGTTTCCCACTTTTACTTCGTAAAACATCGATGCCCGCCTCTTAATTCTTTCGCAGCTTTTTCGTGCTGACACGTCAAATAAATTGAAATAATATCCTCCAAATCTGTGCGGTCTTGGATAACAATGTCATCGCAATGGATCCCGCTGAGCTGTTGAGGAAGCTGGATGCTGAGAGGAACACATACCTTACCACATTGCAACAAGTTCACGATGCGTTGCGAGACTCCATCACCGCGACTGCGGCAACAACAGGCCCACCCGCRGTTGGAACAGGAACGTTTCCAAATGCAGCGGTATCACCTCAACTCCCACCTGTCTTCGAACAACCCTTAACGCCAAAGACTCGTAGGAGATCTCGTCTCTCCGTTAGCCATACAGAAGGCATCGCCAAAGACCCGACTATTAATTCGTCGTTTATTTCTGGCGAAGACGACTCGGATTCTGAATCTGACGAGGCTCTTTACGTACAAGATGTCCTCACCAAATTTTCCTTCAACGATGATCAATTACGAGAACACCTCAAGACTTACCCGTGGGATGAGTACTCTACTCTCATTCTCAAGAATGCGTTTACGAGAACGGGCAGATTGAAACATGGCAGTTCGCCAGGGACGACATTGTTTCCGCCAGGCCAGAAGCCGGGAGAGGCAGGAGCGCATTACAGTCTATATCAGATCTTTGACGTTGGGAGCGATGGAACTCCTTTACCTTTGCATGCCACAACAGCTTTGTTCAAGGATGTACCTAAGGATGAGGTTGTTTGGCACCTTATAAGAGTATGTCTCACGTGATTTGCATCCTCCGAAATTTACGTCAGCTGACTTGTAGCAGGATATCAAYGTCGACCAATCGAGACTGAGACAGGCTGTTGGAAGAATTACGTGAGTGTTGATCTCTAGTCACTCTGCTGGCGCTAAAATCATTGGCAGAATTTTAAGAGAACCTTCACCTGTGGTGTTTGGTGCTACCCATTTGGCTATGAAGGACTTGTTCGATATGGATGAGATATTCAAACATTTGGTTGTCCAAGGCACTACAACAGTAAGCATTGTCTTTAGTCGCCAATCAAAATCTCCTTGTTGATATAAATAGGCCTATATGAAACGCGCCTACCACGAAGACGCTCGCAAGCAGAAGTCGTTTCTCTTCTCCTTCGAATTCTTTACAATCATCGGTGATGATTGCCACCCCATGTCCTGGCAACAAACCGACCGGGCCCGGAGTCGTCCTCCTGACCACATAGCCATAACTCGCTGTTCATCTGTAGTAGCGCTCGCTCTCGTTGGCGAACCAATCAAGCAGCTTAAAAACAGTGCGAGAAGAGCAAAGACTCAGTACGGGTATGTGTACAGTCCGTGGAGTCCCTGGCATGTACTGAACATTGAGTGTTACCCCGATTGGAAGAGTAACACAGGGAGCCACGATAGTACGAAACACTACGTTAATGGTCCGGAGGCTTTTCTGAATACCCTGCTCGTGGAGTATAAGGATGCTAAGCATAGATTTGATGAGATTTGTCACCGGATCGGGGGATTGATTACTCCACCAGTAAGTTTTGACTAAAATTCACATGTATCGAGCTATCTCGTAGAATGCTCATTGATTAAATAGGCCGATTTCATGTTTAACGGTGATCTGCGAGACCGCTTACTCTTCGAGGATGCAGCCTTTACCTACTCTCGCCGCTACTTTTGGGCCTTCCAGACCCTCGGAACAATGAATCAATCTATCCGAGCCATGATAGATGCTTACGAAGAGACCTTCACAGATGCTGTATGGACAGGCTCCCATCCAACTCTATGGCCGCTGGTAGATCCAACCTCTCCACGCTCSGTATACTTCATGAAACGTATGGCCTCCCTCAGAAAAGATTTCAATCTCGAGATACGCCGCCTGAAACATCTTATCGACGATAACGACATGATGCGAAAGGAGATTCGTGATCTCCGCGATAATCTATTTTCTGGTACTAGTGTGCTAGAAAGTAGAAAATCCGTGGAAATGGCAGAAATCACAGTCAATCAGGGGATCAACATCAGGCTTCTAACGCTTGTTAATATCTTCTTCCTGCCTCTCACTTTCGTAACATCAGTCTTTGGAATGACGAACATGCCCACCGAGCCTGACTTTTGGCGTTTCGCCACTGTACTCACCTCAATTTGTGTTCCGTTCTTCCTACTCATCGGGTCGATGAACACGAATCGSGGTATGAAATTCTGGAAGGATRTGACGATTGATATCAAAAATCGATGGGCCCGCTGGCGGCGACCAAAACTGGAGCGAAGCGACTCTCTAAGCTCTGAAGACGATGTCGATGGCGGGGTAGTCGATGAAAAGAAAGGAGGGCAGCGACCTAACAACATAGAAATCAAAGGCAGGAGTTTGAGTGCTATGGAAGGTATGAAGCAACGCAATAACCAGTTCGTCGGGTCATCCACCATGGAGAACATCGCCCACAAAACGACACCGAGTCCAGGGCGAGCGATCAGCTTTAGCGACAACACGCCCGAACAGAAAATCAAGCCATTCGGCCGTACCAAAACTGGCGAAGAGGGTCTCGGTATCGGGGCAGGACTTCAGATGGCCATGTCCAGTCTACCACACATGGACAACGCTAAATATGAAACTACAGACACGACTGAGGGTTCTCTGACGGGCAATATTCGGAAGGCTAGGAGTAATACTTTCTGGGAGAAGTTTAGGGGTGGGAAGAAGAATGATAGGAATGGCAATGGGAAGGTTAGGAGGGTTGAGAGTGTTTGATCTTTGCTGCATTTTTGACGCATACATGCATTTGTCGTGCGATTTAGCGGTTATGAAATATGAAATACGACGGTTATGATTATGCCATTTATGATTTAGCAATCAATGGCATTTTTGATGTAATCAAAACTGTAAAGCTAACCCTGTATACTCAGACGTTTTATGGGGTCTTGGTTAGTCTTCGGAGTGTAATATGAGATACAATCTCATCGTTCCTCGCTTGCAATGACCTTTGGTGTGCTACATCCCACTTTAAAAGAGGCTATTCAAACATCGAATACGCAAGTAAAGTATCATTCTTCGTCTCCGACTTCCCACAATGGCATCCTCTTCCTTTTGATCATTATCTTATGTATAAAAACTTAATTCCTCAGTAACCTATAAATATGAGTGGGCAATATATTATTATAGATCGTTTCCCCTTGCAGTCGGTCATCCTATGCAATGAAAATGCTTGAGGTTCCTCGTATGCTTGATGTTTCATTCTCGTCGAGGTAATCTGTAAAGATCTCAAAAGAGGACTTATTATGGAGATACCGTTTCGTGTGTCTGTTATATGCTTTACTCCGAGGATTAAAGTAGATTCAAGGATTAGGTATTCGGGGAGGGAGATAGTCAGAGTTTTGAACCTTGTCGAGCGTAGTGAGACTACTAGGATATGATTTGCACTTCGTTTCCATAGGCGCAATGTGTGTAAACGAAGGTTTGAGAACTACAAGGTACAGTAGTAAAACGGCTTACCTGCGACACTCCTAAGAGGCAATATATCTGGTGTGAGAGCGAGAGAGCACCTGGTATCTTCTTAAAGGACATGTCAACCAAGAAAAGCAATTCAGGACATCTTAAGATGCGTACGCCAAGAACATCATGGTATATAGCTCATCTCATACAAACCTCTCTTGCCTCTCTCATCTCTCATCTCTCAAGTCAGCTACGCCTCATATATAATTACAACCAAAATTTTCATTCTCTCAATTCTTTCTATTCTTTCCATTCTTTCAAAGTTCGCCAGAAAGCAAAGCAAGCCTGCCAATTACGCCGTACCCGCTCCCGTGTGCATTCACAGAAAAAAATTCCGAAGATGTGAAGAATTCATAACTTATATCGTACAACGACAGAGCCGGCTAGGCCTTGGCTCAGCATACGGACCCCGAACTGCGTCGCCCGCCGTGTATATTCCGCTAATCGCCAATTTAGTCGATTTTGATGGATCCATATATCTTTTGTACAAAGAGCCAACTGGCGAAAAATCCAATTGAGCCTAGATCGTGGAATTAGCTTCGTTCGTTCGGCGAGGAGAGAAGATGAGAGGGGGTCATACCAGTGAGGATGAAGAATAGGAAAGATATCAGAGCGCTGTACCCGATGTACAGCACGCTGCCTGCCAATCCGCCCAGTTGTAATTTTGTAACCCAGTAGATGAGGGCATTAGCGAATACATAGAATGCAGATGCGCCAGCTGTCATGAAGGCTCTCCAGTGCCAGTGATAGTTCTCACTGCATAGTAGGAAATATACCATTAACACAGTGACCGCAGCGCAAGTGATGATCATCAGACCGTAGCACAGGAAAAGGAACCCGAACATGTAGTAGACCTTGCTGAACCAAATGGAGGACATGATAAAGTACAGTTCGACAAAGATGGCGCCGAAAGGTAGAATTCCAACTAGGAGCATGGATGGGATAGGGCGCATGTAAGTCGTACTAGGTGGAATTTGTCGAGGAATCTGGTTGGTGCGCACTGGGGGTTGGATAGCTGGTTGACGGAAACCCACCCAGCTGCCTGCGAAAGACAAAGGTAACGAGATGATGAACCAGATGAAGACGATGACAAGCATTGTGGTGAAGGGAACCGCCCCAGAAGATTCTTTTGCCCACAGAAAGAGATTGAGGAGGAAAAAGGTAGAGAACACGATGCCCGGAACAAGGGTAGGTGTGAGTGCAATGTTCATTTTCCACCCTTCGCCGCCGAACGCCTTGTACACGCGTGCGGAAACATAACCACCAATAAATCCGAGCACTGTATAGAGCAACACCATGATAGTGCCAAGGGATCCCCGGTTTGAAGGCGACAAGAAACCGAGAAGGGCAAACGCGATTGTGAACCCGGTCATTACGAACAACTGAGCGCCATTTCCGAGAAAGACACTCAAGATCAGTGGAGAACCTGGTGTTCGGAATACATCGCCGTGAACTAATTTCCAACCGGAATCTTCCTGTACACCATCCTCGATCGCAGCTGAGGTGCCAGATAAATCGTCCAGATTGATAGAATCTAAACGGTTATATCGTTGAATATCTTTTCTTAACGTTCGTAGAAGAATAGAAATAACCGTGATGACGAGAACTATCACTATGACCGCTGAGTTGATAAGTGAAAACCAGTGGATCTTGGGGTCGAAAACATGTAGGTATTTGTCCCAACGAGTAGCCCAGGCAGTTTCGGATTTCCTCCAGTACACACTGTACGTAAAATCGATCGTGGTCTCCTCTGTCTCAGAAAGTACGACTTTCGAATCAGGGACTCCGCAATGGGCAGGCGTGTTACCATCTGGATGTTTAGTTCTCGATTCTGGCTGGACGATAACACCCACAACCCTATATTGACCCTCGGATGTCTCGTGGTAATCGATCAAAAGATCATAGTGGTTGTTTAAGTGCATATCATTCTGGCCGCTACTTCCAAGCGCGAATCCTTGACTGTAAAACTTCGTTTGCGTGACCTCGTCTTCGATCAATTGCCCGGCTGGTAATCCATCCACCAGCCAATTCAGCGCAAATCCCTGGGTGATTCTTCGGTTTACGAAATGTGCTGAACTTTGGTCGTAGACTACGTCTTTGCAAAGCGTTTTGCAAGTCTCGTTGTATGCCATCTTGAGCTCGTAGGGCGACGTCCTGATGCGGTCTCCAAACAATATGCTTCCCAAGCTCTCCGATACATCTTGCGGCCCTTGATCTGGCCTGCAGAAGTGGAAGGCTGGATGGTAGTAGTCGAAGGACACCACAGAGCGCAAAGTTCCATCCACCTGCGACCCGACGGGTGTAAGACGATTGACATTCAAGGGTACTAAGTCATTGACTTTATATGACGTTGGCGCAACCCCTGGTAGGTAGAAGGCAGAGGATAATGTTGGGATGGTCAAGAAAGTCAATAAAAGCGCCGCGGAGGGCGAAGATTCTCGTAAACGCATAGCTTTTAAATCTGAAGGGCGGCACGATGGGTCAGTAGTGTTGCGCAGAGTTGTGATGTTTCGTCGATGTGTTTCTTTGAACGAGACGTATTCGTACGGAAGGCTGAATAGCTTACGAAAATTATTGAAGTAGCCACCGAGGGTATCAACGTTACGCAACTAATGAAGTTCTTGTTCAATCATAGACCACAGTGTCGGCGAAACCATGCGACTTTGATCGTAGTGTGATACTTGGTGTCCGAGTGTGACAAAATGAATTGCTCATRAGTTATTGTTAGGGGAGCTTCATGAGGCACGAGAGGCCAAATATCTGGCTCCTTCTTGGCAACYTGACCGGAAAAACGTATTGCCGCTGCAGCATCCCGCTCAAGATTTAATTTTCGGATCTTTCGAATTTCTTCCTTTAAGGAAATTCAATACCTGCACGTCTTTTCAGCGATTGGCAAATCCACAATGGCCGTCCAGTCAAGCTTTCCTGCGCTCTTGGACACGTTGTCACAGGCTCTTTCCTCGGCTGTGGAATCTGTTGAGGGCATAAATACACCTGTGCCACCAAAAGATGGCATTTCACTTCTCGACGTCAAGAACGAACTATTCCTCTCATATCTTCAAAATCTTGTTTTCCTCATAGTACTCAAGCTAAGAAATCGAAAACACAACGTATCATCTGAGGACAATGAAGAAAGCAAAGATCTTGACGACTCAGTGGTCAAGAAGCTGGTGGAGTTCCAAGTATACCTCGAGAAGGGTGTGCGACCACTTGAAGGACGCCTGAAGTACCAGATCGATAAAGTCTTGCGTGCAGCAGATGATGCGAAGCGTGCAGAAGATGCCCTTACAAAATCTAAGGGAGCTGTGAAATCTGCACCAAAGGCGTCGCGAAAAGAGTACGATTCTGACAATGATAACTCCGACGAAAGCGATGCAGAGTTGGCTGATAGTGAGCCTCTGCTCCAAGCTAACGACATCGACGATCTTCAATACCGTCCGAATCCCACAGCACTCATGCGACCAGTCGCTCCAGCCGAGGACGAGACTGGCAGGGGAGAAAATGATGGCATCTACAAACCTCCCCGCATACAAGCAACTGCTATGCCAACCACAACTGGCCCACGTGAGAAAGGAGAAAGGCGGCCAAACAAATCAGCTACACTGGACGAATTTGTTAGTACGGAATTGTCTGCTGCGCCGTTAGCAGAGCCAAGTATTGGTTCGACAATCACTGGTGGTGGACGGAGAAGCAAGAGTGAGCGGGAAAAGAAGGAAGAGGCCGAGAGGAAAGAGTACGAAGAGAAAAACTATGTTCGTTTACCCAAAGAGAGCAAGAAGGATCGTGCGAAAAAGCAAAGAGGAAGGGATGCTGGCTATGGTGGAGAAGATTGGAGAGGGCTTGGGGAGGGAATAGACAGGATCGAGAGACTTACGAAAAGGAAAGCCGGCGAGGGGAGAAGTGCTTTGGATAAGAGTCGCAAACGACCTGTCGAGGACGGACCAAGAAATAGTGGCGCTGACGAGATTGGGCAAGGTTTCCAAAAGCGCCTCAAGACTCTTGATCGAGGAAGGAGAGATCGGGGAAGGAAGCCATAGGCTACTTAATCACTCAGGCAACATACATTTGACCTGCCCACCGAAATGCCGTTATGTAAACTCAAGAATAGTCGATTCGCGTTTGCCCCTGTCAAAACTACTTCACGGCAAGCAATGTCTGAATGGTTAGAATGCACAACCTTTCCCAATGTGTGTTCCTCGCTAAGAGCACTGTCCAAAATGTTATGGAAACGTTCTTTCGCATTTGTCTAGGCTCCACTGCAGGACAGAGTTAAGCTAGCTGATGTTTAAAAAAGAAGCATAGGTCTTGGAAGATATTGAGTGGGAAGCAAGCAATACTTCTAAAACCGAAGTTTTGATTTAGAGCGAGTTATTCTAGGGTCTGGGRAACGTGGAGTAATCACGTCGTACGTCGTGAGATTGGGGGCCGAATAGAGACACAGCCACACATAAACTTTCCTAAACAGGACGCCGT
Source organism: Chaetoscypha palmicola (assembly GCA_003988945.1). Lineage (NCBI taxonomy): Eukaryota > Fungi > Ascomycota > Leotiomycetes > Helotiales > Helotiaceae > Chaetoscypha > Chaetoscypha palmicola. The sequence goes on along the minus strand of QYAH01000133.1, from coordinate 33,391 downwards.
GTACCATACAGCCACACTTCGATCCTCAATACTTCGTGCTTTGCAACGTCCCGTTCTCCGTTTCTCAACTACACTCTTTTCTTAATGCAGTTTTTAACATCTTCCACTATACCTAGCCTTCCTCCTTTTTGTCATAATCTTAATCACAATGGAAGACCAATCAGGATCTACACCTTCTTATCGAATATTTCGCGACCAGCACGGAATTCCACAATTCGAACCGAAACGAGGCACCCGCGCGTTGAAAGATGCACTGATATACAGCTTTCCAACGCTCGAGACTGAGCTTCAACTCATGCAAGCAGCCCTCAAAAAGTTCTTTGAATCAGAGAAACGAGGAAGTGGAACTTTCATTTGCGAATTGCCAGAAAACAATTTACAGGCCTCGCTAGCGGTGAGAAAGGAAGATGACATTCCACCTTTACCCACRGCGGGCGCGTTCTTGAAGAATTGGAAAGTAGCTCTTGCGCCCCAAAGGACATCAAGGGGGTCTTCCAGAGCTCCATCACTCACATCGAGGGCAACTTCACGATCTCGGGCGAGCTCGCGGTGCTCCACGCCAAGTCAATATCAGGAGCCGAGTTTTGAAGTCATTGGTGGGACTATGTCGACTTGGCAGTTATCCAATGGGGAAACAATCGAGAAGAAAAAGAGACARCCGTATGATCCAGTCAAGCGAAGAAAGGTCGCCGAAAACAGAGGGAACGCGTGTGACAAGCATCGAGCTCAAAAGTCTACTGTACGTACTCCCTGATTCTGTGGATCTTTTTACCAGGCTCCCAAGGGCTTCATAGCACAGTGGCCCAGACTATTTGAGATATTGGGGTACAATCTCTCAATTTCTCCAGGCGAATTGCCATTCACTGTCTCCCTTAGGCTGAGATATCAACACATACGCAGTTGGATCACTCTTCGCGCATCTGCTGACAGAGAGTAGTGCGACCCAAGCTCCTGTCCTCAAAATAAGCTTTATTCTAAGACAACCCACACAAATGATTCTTCTAGTGCTAGAATTCCACGAGCCAAGTTGCTTTCAGCAGAGTCACCGATTTTGAATACGTCGGTCTCTGGCTTCGATCTGGATCCACCAACTCCAAACGGCGCGGTATGGCTTGCTTCCGACGACAATTCGCTCTTGGATCTACATAACTCCATAACAACAAGCAGTTCGGGATCATGGGCGGATAGTCCACGCAGTAACGAAACTTCTCAAAGCAGTACCATGCTTCCCAACGCTCCAATCGGCGATATACAGCCAACCGACAATGCCTACTTGGACAACTCTCAGGCGCCACTTAGCTGGGAAGCCAACGAAGACTTGACGTGGCCATCCTTCAGTCAGTTTGAGCCCACTTCAAGTTGCGGCGAAAATCCTTTCATGGGATGGGCAAATAAGAGATCAAGTCAAAATATCGAAGAGTATGATTGGGTATTATCCCACGTTGAGCAACTTTGAAATTAATTGTTCAAGAGTCGGGCAACCTCGTTTGTCTCATAYACTACCTATATAGCACATTCCGGTGTTGCATTACACTGAATGTTTGCCTTCTCGGAGAGGAGTCAAATGCTTGGTGTCATTTCCAGCTTTCGAGTCCCCGAGAGACCTTCCTCTGCAGAGCAACGAATTATGCGAAGTTCTTCAGCTCGAAGTATGACATATATCAATGCCGGATTCTAGAACAACGATGTCGAAAGAGTAGCACAGCCGGAAAGACACTCGCATAGCTCGGTCCTTGTGCTACCGATTCATCGTGAAGCAAGAGTCGAGCTCATCAGGAACTAYCATATGGAGAGGATCGAAGCCGGCCAAAATATGGAATCGCCCATATGACAAGAATGCTTCGGCGTTGAATACCATCTGTTCCACGACGATCTCACCCAAAGATTTGGATTGACGAATTGAGTACCCGAGCCCGAGTAGGGATACTCAACTTGAAGATCAAGACCAGAAGAAACTTGTTTTGTAAGATAGAGATGATTGTTATCTCGTTGGCCCATAGTAGCTGCGTTCATCTTTCGATTCTTAAGTCTTGGAATACTGTCACAGTTAGTCGCGGGGTCGCGTACTTACTTAGTAGCTCAGGGTCTCGCCAGCAAAGAAAGAAGCTTGGGCCATTGACTTTCACATGGTTGTGGGGCATACCCGTCTCGGCAGGGGCTCCTTTTTCTGCCATACGTCATGGCCCGCATCGACCGTCTTTTCCGACACGAAAGTTTAAAGCCAGAAATGTCATTTTTAAGAGTACATTTGTGTTAAACCTTTTCTCCTCAAATTGTGCGATCCTCGCAATCACGGGTTTTCAAAATGGAAAATCCAATATTTAGTTTTGTCTTGTACCTTTATCAATTATGGCAGATCATCATTGACAAACTGCTCTCTCCAAAGCCACCAGCGGCGGGAACAAGGCTGGGCCGACCAAAGATTGCAATAATTGGTGGAGGCTTGACAGGTGTCTCTGCTGCTGCTCATTGTGTTGGCCATGGATTCGACGTTCAGATATTTGAGGCTGGGCCTAGAGAATATTTAGGTGGGATCTGGAGTGTACATACTTTGATACCCTCTCGTAGTTGATGGTGTACTGATGCATTTATAGAGAGTAAATAACACTTCTGGTCTCCAGATACACTCCGCCATGTACCGTTTCCATCCTTCGGTCAAATGGAAGGGCGGCTACCCGAATCGCCAACAGATTGTCTCGCAAATTACCGAACTATGGAAACGATATGGTTTGGAATCCAAGACCAAATTCAATACCAAAGTCGAGAAGGTGTATCAAGATGAAAAGGGTCGCTGGATTATCAACAATACCGCAGAAGGTCGATTTGAGGGCGTAATTGCGGCTATCGGAACATGTGGCGAGGCAAAGATGCCACACTTACCCGCGATGGAGAAATTCACGGGCGAAATCTACCACTCAAGCGATCTCACGGGTAAAGAGGCAAAGGGTAAAACTATGATCGTAATTGGTGGCGGTGCAAGTGCTGTTGAGGCTGTGGAATTCGCAGCTCACGAAGAGGCCGACAAAATATACATTCTAGCCAGAAGTGATAAGTGGATCATTCCTCGCAACCCTGTTGTTGATGCTGTACTTTCTTTCAACATCTTCGGTGGCGAGACAATATTCTCGTGGATCCCGGAATTGCTGCTAAAAAAGTTCTTTTATCGTGATCTAGAGGATCTCGCACCTTCTGACACTGGGTTATTTACCGGAACCCCCATGGTGAACTCAGACGTTATGGACAAAATACGCCAAGGAAAAGCTGAATGGTTGCGAGGAGATATCAAGAGTTTTACCGAAGACGGCATCAAGTTCAATGTTCGTGCCAAGGGCGTACCGAGTGGCGGACCTGGAAGAGAACACCTTATCAAAGGCGACATCGTTGTTATGGCTACCGGATACGAACGTCCATCGCTCAACTTTCTTCCCGATGACAACTTCAGAGATCCATACACTCCCCCAAATTGGTACTTGCAAACCTTTCCACCGAATCACCCAAGTATCTGCTGCAACAATTGGTAAGTTTGTCGTCCCTGTATCTTCTTCAAGTGCTGACCAACAAATAGTACTTACGTAAATGCCATCGGAACCGTCGGCAACTGGCATATTGGAATTTACACTCGCATATTGTTAATGTTCCTTTCGGACCCTCTCACCCGTCCTCGAACCTTCTGGATGGAACGATGGATCGACATGACACGTACTCTCAAAAAATTTGCACCAACTGGTGCTTTTGATTTTTTCACTTATCTGGAATTGATCTGGTGGTTCACGTTCTGCATAGCTATCAATCCGTTTAGGTGGAAATGGGCGTTCTTCGTTTTCTTTGGTATTGGTACTACCCTGCCGGAGCGAGTCGTGGCGGCTGAGGACAACTTGAGACATCAGATGGGAATCAAAAACGGTGACAGTTACGACGTTGGAAAGAGCTTCTGAGGCTACATTAGCAGGTGTTGTGTTGTGCATATAGGGCGATATGGGACAATATAGCAGGGAGAGCGAGCATGTCATTCGCGGTAAGGACGTTGGAGCAGAGAAGGTTTTTGGACAATCTTGTAAATACGATGACTTTGTATATTGAACACTCTTTCTTCAATGTAAACTCTATAATGCCAATTTACGAAGTGGCATAGCCCGCGTGTATTTACTGCTCTCCAGACGCCCTCTTTCGCGCTAAGCGAGGGGCCCAACCCACTACATACGAAATTCTTCCCACCAAACCACTTAGCCCGAGGCACAAGTTTTGTAGGCATGTGCTAAATATTGAAGAAGAAAGCTTTGTTTACCTCACATTGCGATCTGCAACAAATATTTCATCGACCAAGCTAAATACTCATGACTCGCCACTAGCCTGCAGGGGAGCCCGATTAGTGTGGGAGTCTGTATGGGGTTGTGAGGCATAAACTTTTGCCAGACTCCGTTTGCATATGAAAGCAGTCGTGATGTGCCATGGAATCCCCACTCACCATTAGAAGCCTCTTTTAGAGGCCCATTCCCTCTACGGGATTTAATGAAAGAATACAACGTATCAGACATTCAACACCCTTCGCACTTCCATCATGCCCTATGATTCTGAKCCTCTCTCATCATACAGGTCCACGTAACCTCATCTTGCCTCCCTCCCGGCGTCTTAATAACCAAATCCTCCACTTTCTTCCACCGATACTTTAAATATAACCCCTGTCCAGCCGGCGTAGCTTGTAGATAATATCTTGCATTATCATTATCTACATCCTCCAGAAATGATTCAAGGAGCCACTTTCCGAGACCTTTGCCGCACTTTGATCTCGTTCTCTGCGATCTGGGAGGCAAGCATCTTAGTCAATTGTATAGCAGCGGCTTTGGAAGCGTTATAGCCGAAATGATGTTGCGGGGTCTGCACGATACCCGATATCGAGGAGATTTTGATTATGGTGGAGAAGATCCCGTGCTGTGCAGCGGTGGACSCAGCGAAGAGATGGCTGGTATATCTTGCATGCTGGTTCGTAGATTCGACGGCGAGGGGTGGGAAAGATGTCGGCAATATTTGACCGGGTGGAAAGAAGTCGGTGCAGCTAAGCGACAGATGAGCTGGGGTTAGAGCCAGACTTAGCGAAGGACTAGATCTGATAATTCATCAAAAGCTTGATAGTAATGACAACATAAGAGAATCTTTGAGACTTAACATGGTATGGCTTTGTTACCAACTTGTCTAAATTATCGATCTAGGTCGTACTTCGTAGTACTATCCTCCTAGATTATGCTAGTATCTTCAAGAAGCATTTTCGCTTAGCAAAATCTATGATCTCATCAAGTACCTAGGTACCGACTTCGGCTCAAAAGCCGGTCACGTGTATTTTACGCTCTAGCCCTCAAAGTTTCAACTTAGCTCGCTCTGTCGAAGCTTTCAACGTCGATTCTAGATGTTTGAAGACATCTCACACGTTTTCAAGCTCTYGGGATTGTAACGATGAAGATTCCGCGACTGCTGAGAAGTCAAACGCTCCATATCAAATTTCAACAATGTCAACGACCAAACGTGGCCGAGCGTGCGATGCATGCCACTCCCTCAAGATCAAGTGTGAACTTGGCTCCGTCAAAGGTGGTGATACACCTTGCGGAAGGTGTGTGCGACTGGCCAAGGAATGTATCATCTCGGCCCCTGTACGACAGAAAGACCGAATCGCAGAACTTGAGGCGAAACTTGAGGCGGCTATGAAGTTGTCTACGGAGGTGCCAGGAGCTTTAATTGTCACCGCCTTCAAGTGGCAGAAAAAGAGGCAGAATTCATCAAACCCAACTTTTGATTATTATACTATATACAACTCTCTAGTACTTTAATTAGGAAGTAACGCGTACAACTATTTGGTGTTCTTACCCCTTGTAACTACCCTTGTAAGCGAAGGCGGTGACAATTAAAGCTCCTGGCACCTCCGTACGCGAGACTGGGGGATGGACGCCAGACCAGTCGAATAAGAGTTCATCGGAAAATTCTTCCRATGTTCAAACGACCGTCAGGGGAAGAGAGGCATCTGGGAAAGCGTCTAAGAAAAGAAGAAAGGCGGATGCAGTCTCCATKGAGGATYCCGAAGGAGACAACGACGGCTCCTCATCACTAATTCCAACGATACTTGAGWTAGATCACGTGGTTTCTATAGATATTCAAATTCAACTCCTACAGAAATACCAGGACGAAATCGAACCCATATTTCCATTTGCTGTCAGGAAAGATTACGAGGTTTTACGTCGAGAACATCCTCTCCTTCTGCAGGCCGTCATTTTTGCTACCAGCCCAGTAGGTGACTCCTCCGAAGTATTGGACGAAATCACCAGAATCACCATGAAGATGTTTGCTCCTGAGCAACTTGAGAAGGTCAACAAGTACGTCCAAGCTAAATGATGCACACTTGCAGCGCTAGTGCATGCCGCTCCGCTTTGCCGTTGCTCTCCTCTTCTTCGCCAATTGCTCATTAGGTTGTCATCACTGGACATACTGACTTTTAACTCTCAGATCTGTGGAACTTGTCCAAGCAATTTTGATAATTYGCTTCTGGTGTCGCCCGGCTAGGCACCAGACTCCCATGCCAATTGCTAGGTTCATTGACTTGGCTGTAGCAATGTGAGAGGATCTCGGGATAAATAAGTGGACTAACGCACTAAGTGATGCCTCTTCAAATTCGAGCCAGAAAGACAATGCGGGTGATGGATGGCGGACTTGGAACCTCTGTTATATCCTCTGTGCTAGCATGGCAGGCTGCGTGAGGCTGCTGCCCGTGAAAGTAACATGGAGTGCAGACAATGATGTCAATCTGACAGCCCTTGAGTACTGGTCCGGAGCCCTTCCATCAGATGGCCTGCTTTGTCAATTTGTCCGTGGGGAGAGATTATGCGAGCAAGTCATGACGATAGCTGGCCTTCGCACCTCAGCGTCAACGTGTGACGGAAGCGACTACGCGAGAACCCAACAGCTTCAGAACCTCGCTACAGATTTTAGAGCCCAGGTTCCTTCGTCTCTTWATTCTCCATCCTTAACGATCTATGGTCACATGGCTACCTTGTTTATCCACGAGTCTGTACTATACACTCCAACGAATAAACGATCATTCTCAACTCCATACGTCGCCGAACGGCTATCAGCAACAGACTTCGCAGCACCACTAGTCTCACAAAGTCACGTAATCTCACTATACAGTCTTCGGGATGCTTGTCACTCCGTGATCGAGACATACTTGAAACTCGACATCTCACTGACTATAAACTCACCGCTCGTCACATTGGCAGCTCGAGTATTCTACGCCCAATACGTGCTTATCAAATTATACATTGCGATCACAGCATCTGGAAACACTTACGGAGCTTTCATCAACGCCCAGAGTCTAAAACTTGAAGGATATCTCGAGAGAATGGCAGTGGTGGGAGACAGGATTCAGGCGAGCGGTGCTGACTGCGCAGCTGGGAAGATGATGCAGTCTTCGCTGAGACTGAGAGGTTGGATTTGGAATTATAACTCTTTACTGGCTGAAGAGGCTTTCAAGACTTTCCCTACTGCCCTTCCGATAAACCTGAAAATGGCCAATGGTGGACTTCCAACCGATAATGGATTCGGCTGGAATACGTTTGATGAAAATTTCTATGATGGATTGGAGGATATTTTGGGCTCACTTCCCACCCAATTTTGACCAACTCAGACTAATCACTCTTGAAGAATACAACTGAAGCCCATGACTCTGATTGGCATTCGCCTGGACACAGCGAGTAGATGATCGTGGAATCCGTTCTCCGCTGCCAACAAGTAATCCCTCTGGAAGTATCTCAGCACATGTTGCAGGAGGAGCAGATATCGCCTCATTCCTCCCAGGCTTTGTCATCCATCAAGTCAATACCTTCCTTAACTCAATCGACCCAAAGTCTCGTCACGGTTAACTTTCGCGAGCTTCTTCGCGCTTAATACCCGAAAACTTCTATATCTTCTAAGTTCTCACAGATCGCTCGCTTATTCCCTGCTGCTGACGGCTGGCTATTCCCGYGCGCTGACTGCCTAAMTACGTACACAACTGTGTGGTTTACTCCTTTGGTCGATAAAGCGTGCCACGTTCGTGCGGCTAAAATTAAAGCGAGAACCGATGTCTGCTTACGTGAGCTCGACCTGGTCTATCGAATCTTGCCGTCCATAGGGCTGGGCCGGATTGACAATCCCTGAAGATTTCCTGCCAGAGGAGTAGACTATTCGTCGATGAGTACGGCGAAGGCCCAGGTGTGGCGCGTCTGCGCCAGAAATATGCTTAAGCTGGCAGGCAGTGCGCTGTGTGTTGCATGGATTGAGATAACGGTGCTAGAGGTGAGAGAGAGAGAGATATATATATAGGAGGTTGATCGACCACGGCTGCGAATTTAGARTGATTGTGTTAATCTGATTGCTTCTACTTTCTATTTGCTTTCATTATTTTTCCATCCACACTCGACCGTTTCCTCCACATATCGCCCATAATCTAATATCGAAACCAGCATGAGTGATCCCACGGTGAAAGCGCCCAAGCAATGGGCGAACGCCCCCTTCAAACTCCTGGTATCACCTCTTAAACAACGCGGTGTAAGTCACGGCCCTCTATACTCAAACCAGATCCAATCTCACATCCCCAGATCACCTCTCCCACCCTCGTCTCCGGCGCCGCGAAGTTCGCAAACGAGATGGCATTAGTCCACAACGTGCTGATCCGCGCCCTGAACTGCATCTACCTCCAAGCCCCGCACGTCACCTCCCCCACCGACATCTCCGACTTCGTGCTCTTCATGCACGCCTGGACGATCACGATCCACGAGCACCACCTGGAAGAGGAGAATAATTATTTCCCGTGGCTGGAGGAGATCGTCGGGGAGAAAGGGCTTATGGAGAAGAACGTAGAGCAACATCACGCGTTCGGGCCTGGCTTGGAGGTTTTCATCCAGTATGTCCAGGCGTTGAGGGAGGGGAGGGARACGTATAGCGGRCAGCGGGTGGTGGGGATYATTGATGCTTTCGGSGCGGTGCTGACGAGGCATTTGGAGGAGGAGATTGAGAGCCTCGTTGCGTTGGAGGGGTTTGGGGATAGGATTGATTGGAAGGGTTAYCAGAAACGCGTTACGGATCATGCGGTTGCTAATGCTGAGACGGTATGTATTCTGATTCTTGTGGTATTGTGACATGTTGGGCTGATTTGCGGGATAGGAGTTTATGGTCCCGCTGATGGTTACGAATTGTGATGTTACTTTTGAGGCGCCGCTTCATAGCGCTACGTGGCCGTCGTGGCCGGTTTTTGCGGGCTGGATTTTTCGCTTTTGGTATATACCYAAGAATAAAGGCACTTGGAGATTTGCTTGTTGTGATAGTAGGGGGTATCCGAAGGAGTTGGAGTTTTTGGGAAGTGAGTGAGAGGTATGTCGGTACTCATTGGATTTCTCGGTTACAATCAGAATAAGCTTCGTACTGTGTTTTGAGTAAAGCAATTAATAYGGTAGATAATTGATGACAGTCGTTGTAGTCGACTTTAGTCCTGAATCATTAAAAGAATCATTCTACTTCTTTTCATTCTACAGTCGGACGTATATAGACTCAGCTCAGGACCCATCTAAATTTCTAACGAAACCTGTCAAATCAACGGGACATGGTAGCATTCATTCGTAATTCCGAGACCAGGAGTTAAGATAACCTTATCAAAATACACGAATGGTGGGGCCTCAACATGTAAGACATCCAAAACATCAGCCCTATGGGTCACACAATCGGATCTGTGTGAAAGAACGGATACGAAACCGGACAAAGCAGATGAACATCGGAGGGAGAAATCATGCGGCTCTTGCTTGCACGCCCAGACTCCGACCACGACGAACGAGTAAGCGCCCTGGATACTCGGTCTGTCTCCAAGAAAGGCCGCCTTGGCAGATGCCGCCGCCCTCAATTCCAAGCCTTTCTAGCGATACTGGAACCAAAGAAGTCGTCGTTTGTGTTGGTTGGCAAAGAAGCATAATTGCAACTTGAAAGAGATGGTTTGAAGCCATGATTAATAAGCATATCAAGTGCCAAATTGGAGAAAGATGCATTTATTTTCACTCACAGAATACTTTCACATGGACCAAATCCTTGGCTGCCGCTTTTTCTCTCTTTCCCTCTTTCCCTCTTTCCCCCTTCGCCATTCCACGCACAGCCCCAATACGGCAGCCGAAATCACCCTCAACCTGCCCTCACTCTGCTGTCCCTCTTGCCCCGCCATGTCGCCTCCTCACATTGGGTTTCCAATTGCCCTCCGCCTCTCACCTCGCACCTCGCACCTCGCCGTGCCAACTACCAGTCTGCTCAACCACCACAAGCGCCACGACAAGCACCACCATACTATGCCCTCAATCGCACCACCATCCATCTACACATCCACATACACATACACCTACACAAACACATACACATACACAGCCCCAGGCATCAGTAGCTGTTGAGCGAGCAGCACCTCGTGGCAAAGCCGTGCTTGCGCTGTCATCGGTGACCAATTCCGATCGAGCAGCAGAGCGGATTGATTTGACCGTCTCGTCAAGGTAGCTCAGCTGGTGCAGAGCCACGAACGACGACCTACGCAGAGACCTGCTTCTGCTTCTGCTCCTGCTTCTGCTTCTACTGTACCTGCATATCCTCGACCCATATTGTCTAATCGACGACTGCGATTAACGACCCGAGCGGAGGCTAGAGGCTGAGTTTAGCAGGTGAGGTAAGTCCCTCTACCCCGATCCGATAGCCTTGTCTTGTTTAGGGGTCTTGGTAATAGCCGTATCAGAGCTGACGTTGTTGCCTCGCATAGAATCATCGTCACTCCTCTACCTTTTTACCAGCGATCCTACACCCCGCCAGCCGTCTACTTGACTTCGATCGCATAATTGCTGCATAGTCGATACTGTTTAGAAGTTAGCAGAGAGGTTACTCAAGATGGGGAAATCGTAAGTGTTGGCTCGACTTCCTCTCTGTTTGCTTTCCGCAAGGCTTGCCAGGCGCAATTCCATCCTGTTCGCCTCGTCTCCGTGTAAGGACGACACTTTCGACCGATCATGGTTCTGGGCTCTCGCATTCAAGAAAGTTGGGTCGGTGGATATCAGCTAGGAGAAGGATCTCGTGCTATCACAACCGACTCTAGGCTATCCAGCTATACCGTTTCCCTGACGCCGCTCATTCTCCGAGTAACGGTGGCCATCAACGATGCCAAATTGCATATACGTCGCTTCTTGCGACTGTGAACAGATCTAGCTTGATTCCTGGACTTTGCGACTGAAGTTTTGCCCGACCACGCTCTTGATGCGATATTCTGGATGATTTGAACACATGGAAGCCGGAGAGAAGCGGATCGGTCTCGACAGAGCACCATAATCGGAGACTGACTGAGTGTTCTAGTCAATCCAAGCTCTCCCAGGAGCAGCTCAGCGAATTACAGCGATCAACCCATTTCGATAAGAAGGAGCTTCAGCAGTGGTATAAAGGCACGTGCTACATTCATYCATGGCGCGCACGCTTTACTAATTACCTTGCTCAGGCTTCTTGAAGGACTGTCCATCGGGCATGCTTACAAAGGAAGAGTTCCAGAAAATTTATCGGCAATTCTTCCCCTTCGGAGACCCTTCATCATTCGCGGACTATGTATTCAACGTATTCGATTCTGATAAATCTGGTTCGATTGATTTCAAGGAGTTTATCTGCGCGCTGAGCGTTACCAGTCGGGGAAAGATGGAAGATAAATTGGACTGGGCATTTCAACTGTATGATATCGATGGAGATGGGAAGATCAGTTATGATGAGATGTTAGCGATTGTCGAAGCGATTTATAAAATGGTATGTTTGAGGATGAATTATTGTTGGCTATGACATCAAATGTCACAGGCTAGAATGAGCTGTTTTGGTACATCTCAAATGCTAATACCTTTTTAGGTCGGCTCAATGGTCAAGCTCCCAGCAGACGAGGACACCCCTGAGAAACGAGTACGAAAGATTTTCCGAATGATGGACAAGGATGAAAATGGTAGTCTGGATATGGAAGAGTTCAAGGAAGGAAGCAAACGGGATGAAACGATCGTCTCAGCTCTCTCTTTGTACGATGGCCTTGTCTGAATTCTGAACCTCTCGGCGTTGTTGTTGTACTGTCCCTTTTGATGTCGCGAAGCAAGCTCGGGGTGGAACGTGGAAAGTTAGATGGGCGGCGGCGTGCACGAACCAACATTAGGGATTTCTCCCCCCTTGATTGCTCTATTGTATGTGCCTTGCTCCCTCTAGCCTGATCCATGGTGATGATGATTTCGTGTGTTTTCCACAATCATGGATCGGTGATGCGAGGGAAGCGAAGAAATCACTAGAGATGATTGGAAATGAATTATGTGAATGRCTGAGAGGATGAGATACATTTTGATTAGGACATACCATGGAATKAAGTTTTTTGAACTATAAATATAGGGCGATTATCTTGTCTGGTGTCCGTCACTTCCAATCTTGCTTTTGCTTTGGCTTTGGCTTTTGGTGGTCGTTTACTTGATTTGGTTTGTTGTCACTGATTAGCGAGATCGAGGGGGAATTGGTGAGGTCTGTGAGCGAAATCGAAAAAGCAGAGTTACATTTTAGGATAGCTTTATATAAAATCAGGTAAGGGGCGTTACATATATGCTCCGACSGTGTACTAGGCAAGGATACATACTGTACAGCATTCAACATCAGAATTTTCCCTTTCCTGTACCACAAGCGAGCAAAAGCGGGAGCCGAGGGGGAGCCGAGCTGCATTGCTCAGCTGACTAATCCCTTTGAAGCTATCGCGGAATCAYGTCCGACAACATCAAAGTTTCATGATAAGTTACACAAGCCTCCCACAACATCTCCTGCGGGATCCGGTAAGTCCATTTCTTTTGTGTACTGTATATAAGCTAAGTGCCCCCATCATTTCTCACTCACAAGTCCAATATCAATCACACCTCTATGGTTCAATTCCTGAACTCCTCTATCCTCCTCAACGCAGCGCGTCTTTTCCAAACGCCCTTCCTCACCTCCCTAGCTATCACCACCACAGCTATGACTACACACAAAGCGCCCGTCATATCCGTCTGCCACGGCGGCGGTCCCATGCCTCTGCTCGACGACCCAGGCCACMAATCTCTAATAAACAGCATGCGYAACACCATCCCCTCCCTCCTCAATCTCAACACGCCCCTCGCTCCAAAAGCCATCCTCCTCATCACCGCACACTGGAGCACTCGCACCCCCACTATCAGTATTGGCGCGAAGCCCAGCTTGTATTTTGACTATGGCGGGTTTCCGGCAGAGACGTACAAGTATACTTACGAGGCGAGCGGGAGCCCTGAGGTTGCGCGGGAGGTGGGGGAACTATTGAAAGAAGGGGGGTTTGAGGTGGGGTATGATTCGGACAGAGGTATATATACATATCCACCAAACATCCCAATGCCTTATCTCAGGTTGCTAACGCACAATATCCAGGCTGGGACCACGGCGTCTTCGTCCCCATGAAACTAATAAACCCCACAGGCTCAATCCCCATCATCCAACTCTCCGTCCTCTCTACCCTCTCCCCCTCCTCGCACTACTCCCTCGGACAAGCCCTCTCCCCCCTCCKCTCCCGCAACATCGCCATCCTCGGCAGCGGCATGCCCACCTTCCACAATCTCCGCCTCATGTTCTCGGGGCARACGTCAGACGCAGGATTACGCGCGCGCAATAAGGAGTGGAGCGAGAAGTTGACGAARACGTTGGGGATGSAGGATCCRGGGGCGAGGGGGAKYGCGCTGGAGGGCTGGAGGGAGTGGGTCGGGGCGATGGAGGCGCATCCTGTGGGCGGCGAGGAGCATTTGTTGGTTGTGTGTGCGGGGGCGGCGGGCGTGGGGAGGGTGATGGCGTTTGGGGATGAGGTGTTGGGGATGGAGCAGCTTACTTATTACTGGACGTGAGGCGGCGAATCATGAATTGATTCCTACTCTGTGGATGAGGACGTGCTGGTTGAGTTGTTGTTTTCCCTACCGAGGGATTTAAGTCTGGGATTCTACGGTGCCGAGTCGAGCTCGTTTCGCGGGGGGTGGTTGGTTCACTCACATTGCAGCCTCGATCGTATACTGCTCTATCCTCGATACACCTATAGCTAAATATTCCTCACCTTGACACTTTCCCTCTCATCTCTGAGCGTTTTTCTTTTTCCTGTTTTTCTTTTCCTTTTTTTATTTTTTTCTCTTTTTTAATATATATATCAGCGGTCTTCCCTCACAGTGCGTTCCCCAACCCTCCACCCGCTCCGTCGAGGTTAAGCGACGTGCTCTCGTTGTGGGCTGTTTTGTTGAGCATTCACCGAGAGCATGATTGATCGATGTTGAAATATAAGAGGGTGCGCGCGAGTTAACTTGTTGGATGGGTGGATGGATGGATGGAATTTGGGTTATGGCTCTGAGCTGTGGGCTGTGAGTTGTGAGTTGTGAGGTGTTGTTAGGACGTGGGATTTAAGTTGTGGTTTGAGGGGAGGGGCTGGATATGTGGTTTTGCTGGAGAGGGAGCTGGTGAGTTTCATCAAAGGCTGTATTAGGGAGTCGGAATTGTCGTCTTGAGAGTCGGTACTTGGTCTAAAATAGCTCCACAGCTCTAAGATATATGGTTTCACCCAGCCAAGTCGACGTACTGTACGTACACTTCCAACATCATCACAACATCGCCCTCACGCGGTCTTCAATCTCGTCTCCGTCCCTCGTCAAATCCGCCGCAGATATCGTTTCCGCCTCCTCCAAGAAGAACTTCAAGATCACCCCCGCCGCCCAAACCGCATCATCATCCCTCTCCACCTCCTCCAACGCCCGCTCCAAGAACCCGTCATCCCAAATCGGCTTCCCGAACACCTTCAGCGTCTCGCTGTTCACAAAGCGATCAAACTCCGCATGGCCCTGGTACGTCAACACGCGTCCCCGTTTCCAAATGCCCTGCAGCGCGCAGTGCGGCGAGCGGCCGATGGAGTGGTATCCCGCGGGCAGCTCGGGCAGCACGACGTGATCGGCGTGCACGAATTGCAGACGGAGCTGCGTTGGGGCGGAGGCGTTGGAKAGGACGGGCCCGTAGGCGGAGAGGAATTCTGGGGAGAGGGAGACGGGGTGCACGCCGAGTTCCCAGCCCGAGGGGTCTTTGGTTACGACGGGTGTGGTTGGGGTTGAGAAGAGGATGTGAGAGATGATTTGGTGGCCGAAGCAGGAGCCGAAGATCTTGATGCGTGGATGGAGGGCGTAGATTTCTGGGGTTGCGTTAGTCGAGATGGGATATCTTGTTTCTCGGGGTCATGACATTTGGCGGTGGCTTGTTAAGAGGTGTGTGTGACTTACTTCTCAACAACACAGAMAGCTGTTCGATCCACGGCGCTTCATCATAAGCCGACGCRGCTTTCACAAAGTCAGTCAGTCAGTCTTTTCTTGCCCCTTCWCCCGTCACCGCGTGTACWKTACGTTCACATACCACTCCCCGTAACAATGACCCCATCCAACGCGCCCAACACCTCCGCCCCAGGCTCCTCCCCCCTCACACTATCAAACGCACACACATCCAGCCTCAACGCGCTCAGCTCCCTCGTCTGGACCACCGCATCCCTCAACAACGCCGCGAAGATATCGCTGTACAASCCTCTCTGCGCGTAGACCTTCGGGACAGGCGTGTCGCAGTCGAGGACCGCGAGACGTAGCAGCGTTCCGGCCATGACGAATTCCAAGTCCCCAAAATCAATGTCCTGTACGCGCTTGCACGAGCTCATCCTCCTCCATCATATCCATCTCCCACGGACGGTGGACGACGTATGTCTGTGGTCGCTTACCTCCGTCGCCTCGCTCCCACTTTTCGCGCATCGGGGCGAGAGGCGTGGCGTGCTAGGCGGGCCTCTCTTGTTCAACGGGCCAATTGGATGGGGGCAGCTAGGCGTCGGGGGTTGTTTTGGGATGGATAGTGTATCCTTGCTCGCGTGGGGAATTGCCGATGGGAATTTGGGGGGTTGCGAATGGGATTTGGTGGGAGGGGGGTGATGGTGTTCCAGATTTGGACTTCGGAGGCTCGGGGAATTTGTCCGATGGGCGTTGGGGAAGGGCCGGTTGGGGTTTGTACCTACTTAGTAGGTAGTGCGTTTGTTAGGTAGCGGGATGGCGGGATGGCTTTGGTCGGGTTTGTATAGCGAGTTGCTGTACGTAGTACCTTTTTCATATCCAAATTTTAAGCGCTTTTCTAGTGACGGACGCTTCTTCGTCCGACAAGCCATGCCATGGCAAGAGCCTGGCTATGATGCAGCAGATGTGCTACTAAGTAGTTGGGTCAGACCATCGCAATTGTTTGATATCGGACTCAACGTAATTGTGACGGCCAGGTGGGAAGATTCGACTGCGAGACATCAAGTCAGATATGAGAGATGTATGGGAGAGCCGAAGATCACAGTGCCGTCTTAACGACACCGTAACAAACGTGAAAAGCGTTCGGCAGTTCAACGCGCGACGTTGCGCACCTAGTTACTGCTACAGTATCTATGCTATGATACAGTATCTAGATCAATAAGTGCGATCAAAGCCTTTGAAACAACCGAGGCATTCGTACACATCAGATGAATTGACTCACGACAACACCTCGCATCGATTCTCACCCACGGACAATCGAAGGTCCGGAGGCAATCTTCCCATTGCCCAGGTGGGAACATGTACCGAATCACGTCGACCTCTTCCAAGTTCGAATTTCACAGTCGGTTCATCCCTCGCTAAGCATGTCTGGAGCCCAAAGGTCGATAGGCGCATAAAGTAGCTTATCTGGGCAATTTATCTATCCCCCGCGTTAAGCAACCTTTCGTCTTCCGTGCCCTTTTGATGTGGGGCATGAATCCTAATTTTCGCTGGGCGAAGGCCATAGCCTCATTTGGATGTTTCGCTCGCTTCGCTCTAAAGATGTATCGGACAGTCTGAATACGTGTACTAGTAGTGTGAGAGTGAGAGAGATTGGAAGATGGATTTTATGTCGGAAGAGCGAAGCGAACAAATGCCTCTGTAGTTCCTGTACTCGGTAGTCGTGTCACTTCACTAGGCGATTGAGAATGGTGCTAGGACTCGGGTGTTCCGTGGAATTCGAGCAAGCGCTATTATTTGCTGACACGGTATGACCCTCATTTAAGCTTCTAGTGTCAGGCTGAAGATCGTGCCGGTCGTAGCGTCCGGATATTGTGCGCGGTGCCCGTGGATAGTACGAAATACCAGCGAACCAGACTACAGCGTCCAGACTAGCGAGCCCCCTTTTCCCAAGAATTCCTCATGCACCTCGGTACGCTATGTTGTGCTGCGGCCATCTATCTCCTTTTTCCTCCTTTCCCGTCCAGACATCAACATTTACATCTTTACTGATGTCGATTGAGCCTCAGCCTCCTGCTCCTGCTCCTGCTCCACGCCCATCATGAACGCCAGTCGTCGAACCGTCGTCCTCGCTGGCACAGCACTCGTTTGTATTTTCATATTCGCGCTCAGTCGCCACCTAGAGTTCGATGTCTCGAGTCTACGATTAAAACCACCTTCCACGGTACCACCAGCACCTCCACATGCGTCACCCGTCCCAATCGGACTCCCACCGCTCCAAGAACCAGTTCCCCAGAACGACAAGCCGAAATTCCAAGACGCCGCATCGTCAGAACACACCCTCCATCCAGACGCGCAGACCTACTTCGACCTCGCCTTCTCCGCCGAGAAACCATACGAATATGACTTCCCGGCCATTCGACAGGTCTGCGAGCGCACGCAATGGCCCGAGAAAGAGGAGGATATCGTGTATATGAAGTGCGGCGGGATGGCAGCCGGTCTGACCTCGATCATCTCGCAGGTGAAAACCTGCCTGAAATACGCGCTCGATTCGGGCTCTTCGCTCGTGCTTCCGGCGATGCCCCTTCGCGATTCTGGCGATCTTACGAATTTCAATTTCCTAAACGAGGACGAATATTACGTGTATGATAAATGGTTTGATGCCGACCATTTGATCCAAGGACTGGCCAAAGCATGTCCGAAGATGAGAGTTGTGCATCCTGGGAAATTCGACGTCGAAGGCGGGATTGATGTTAAATAYAGATGGAGTGTGGATTTAGGATCCGCGCCTGGCTATCGAGCTTTCGTCTCCTATTTCTGGCCYGGACGACCCTTCAAACCCTTCTGGGACGACTCAGTCGCGGCACTCAAAGCAAACACCACTCTCACCGCCGACATCCCCGCCGGAAAAGAAAACGGAATCACAGTCGTTTCAATCCACAGCATGTTCCTCGTCTACCGCATCACCGACGACCCAACCCGCAACGATCTCCGCCTCTGGAACGACATCGGCAACCTAATCCGCTTCCTCCCCGAGCCCCTTTCCATCGTCAAGCAACTCCTCGACCTCATCCCCCGTCCCTACTACGGCGTGCACTTCCGCGTCGAAAACGACACCATCTGGTCCCCGCTCGAAAACCAACTCAAAATGAACCTCGAAGCCCTCGAYCAAGCCTGGGCACAAGAYAACCGCAACGGCGCGGCCGACGCGCCCAAACCCATCGTCTACCTCGCCTGCGGCGACAAAGAACAGGTCAAGAAATTCCAAGCGGCGGGCGCGGAGCGCGGCTGGAACGTCACGCACAAATGGGGCCTCGCGAACCTGTCGCCCCAGAAAGACAGCATCCTCACCCAGATGGACGAGCTGGCGTTTGATTTTCAGGGCGCGATCGATATGGGACTTATGATGCAGGCGAATTTCTACATGGGGATCACGGGGAGCGCGTTTAGTTGTACGGTTGCGAACGCGCGGGATGGGACGGGACGGTATCGGGGGAGTTCGGGCGGTGCGAGGAGTCATTTGAATAATGATGGGGAGGCGACGGGATATCCTTGTTGTTTGTAGGCGTTTGGCATTGCATTTGTATATTATTATTATTTTGGGTAGGCGGCTCTACGGGATTGGCTTTGTGTACATATTTTGTGGGTTAGCGTGTAAAGGGACAATTTATATGGGATATTTAATAGCCTCTTGGAAAAAGGTGCGTGAATGATGAGTGCAAATATATGTTATATAAAGTGCGTAGCGCAATATGAGATCTCCTAATCCAACCTCACCCCTTCTTAGAAATCCAATTTTTATTTGCTACTGGATATAACTCAGGACATCCCATTACTACCTCACCTCAAGTACTAGAACCAATCCAATCCACTAAACCTCCCCCAAATTAAACGCGCATCTAGCACAACCAAACAACTTCCCCTCCCGTTCACACCTCTCACCATCCTTCCTAGCCTTCTAACCCCCCTCCTTATTCCAGCGTCATACGACGGAATACATCTGTATATATACGCACGTATACCAGAGAGGGTGCTTAGAGATCCGTAGAAGCGTAACTTATTCAGCGCTGAGAGGTGTAGGATTTATCCACAGCGATGATCGAGGTTAGCTATCGCAGTACCATACGACATATCCCGAGTCTTTAGCGAGAGATAAAATACCACGAACTATCACGCGGCTAAATCCTGGATGAGCTATATCGCGTCCGCGAGAAAGGGATGGATAGTAGGATGAGACATTTCGTAGCTTTACTACAGAAGATTTATACATGCTGAAAGGGAGGGCTTTTTGGATGTCTAGCGAGTGAGGCGCTCGTCGAGGCGCGTATTCAAGGTGCGGTGAAAAATAAGTCCTCTGGGCTGCTGGTGAGAGATATGGTCATTCTAGCTGTGTGCGATGCAGCATCTGCATTTTGCGAAGGAGCTTTCGAATCCCGCATGTCGGAGGGCGATTTATCTATTAAGTAGGCGCGGTGTGTGATGATTGTCAGACCAGGGATACATATGTTTGGACTTCGCTAGCGCTCACCTCGCCGTCGCTTGAGTTGAGAGGAACGTGTGAAAGCGTGGTGTGTTTTCGAATCGAATTACGTCGTAGACATGATTCCTTTGTCACTGTCGCTGTCGAAGAGCATCGATCGATCTGTGTAAAGTAGAACGTAAGCGAGGAGGTGGAGGTAGGCACCGACGAGTAAGAAAATTAGATATTGATGACAATTGTAGTATTTGCGATATCATTGATAGACTTTGATAGAGGTGATAGAGTGTGGAAGTTAGCATATACATGTGCTTAAGGGAATTAACCGGCTGACTAATCACGGAATAGCGACGGCGATGTAGCGACGGCGATGTATTTGACGGCGAGGTTAGCGCCGGCGGATATATATGTGTATTTGTTCTGACAATCGTTATCATCGCGGTCGTACCTAGCACTGTGAATTTTACAATATTGTGGGGAGTTTGAATGCTAGTCAGCAATACCATACAAGGCAGTTTGTGGCTGTTGAATGGGGCCCCAGGGGATTTCTTTTCAGGCGCGCCAACCGTCTCTACAGTACGATATTGAGGTGATCAATACGGGATTTGTGACGTTGGAGCGAAGCCATATGCAGGTGCACAGATGTAGTCCTATTGCTGCACGGCACAGCAGCCTTGCCAAGAATCTCAGGTAACACAGCGCGGGTTAGCTGAATAAGGCCTGCAAGCAACGAACGACTTCGAAGCATGACCTGCTCGTTACCAATATTCAGAACCGTGGTGGAATTGAACTATGCCTCCTCCTGAAGGGATCAACTCTAAGTCACCCTCGGGCGAGGTCTTGGACAAGATGAACGGCGCCGTGAGGAACATAATCTGGGTCGACAAAGATATGCCTCCTACTCCAGCAATCAACTYTAAATCCCCAGCGGAAAGGGTCTCAGAAAGGGTGAATAGCGTTGTGGGGATCACATACCCGGTTGCAAAAGATATGCCTCCTGCTCCCGCTAACAACTCTTACTCCTCAGCAATCAACTCCAAATCCCCATCAGGCGAGGTCTTGGATAAGATGAACAGCGCTGTGGGAACCACTTACTGGGTAGATAAAGATACACGATGGCGGAATCTTCTCGTATGCTTGCTTTTCGTTCGACATGTCATAATCTTTCCTTTTRTATTAATGTGAAAGATCAAATGGTGTTAACGATGTTCACAAGACCGCGCGCAATGTTTTCGCACTTCGGCTACTCGCTGAGGATGGCTTATCGCCGGCTGGATTTAAGGCGTTGGATAAGGGCCCGAAGAGGTTTCATCTCGACAGGATAGTGAAGAGATTCGCGGCGGGGTTTTTTGAGTATGCGCAAGATCGCTCGTGGATGCAGGATGCGGTGGGATGTGATTCGAGGTGGTTGGATGTCCCGGGGATGTGTGCGTGGCATGTTAGGGCTGGGATCACGGCGATTAATTATTGCATAGAAGTCGCTGAGATTAGTGAGTTGTGTTCGATTGATGGGAAGGTGAGAATACTTACAAGGCGATAGGTCCTGTTAAGGGGGTTAAAGAGTGTGCCCAGCCGTATCACTCTTTGCCGTTTGATCCTGTGAAGGACTCTGCTGCGAGCAATGGGATGTAGAAGGGATTGTGAGAATGGGTGTGCAATAGACGTTGAAAGAGAAAGATTTGAGAAGTGGTTATGACCGGGCCTAAAACTCTTAAAGAAGCGAGGAAGCTATACTGCAACTGCAACCCGTCATTCCTCTTCTCTTTTCATGTATTGAACAAATACTCGCTTTTGCTCGAATTGAAGCTGTTCTCGTCCTCTCTTTATCCTCTGACTTCGCATATAAATGGAGCCAGGACGACTCAGACAACCGAAATTTGGAATTGGTAGAAGCTCCAACAAGACATGAAGAGACAAGCTTGACGTGGTGGGTGTAGGATTACAGAATAAGAAGTGAAAGCCTCCCGAAACACTGTACTCGGTCCAGACACGACAATTCCAGACGGAGGTGGATCCAGAGACCTAAGGTTCATGTCAAGTTTCCAATACTGTATGGAGGTTATTACCTCAACAGATTCAACTTGATTCTGCAGGGAACGTTACATGAAGAACTCGAGATATCTTAGGCGTCGAGATCCGGGCGAATTTCGTCCGTGCCTTCTTTTAGATCTGAAGAAAACCAGTGATTCGATTGTTGTACCGCGATAATTTAAAGACAACAGCGCGCTTGGTAAAGAAAATGTTTTGGTGTTGTCCGTGTTTGAAAGCTTGAGCTTTCGGAAATCGAAAAGCTAGGCTGGGGTAGGATAGTTGATTGAAAGCTTAGTCATCAGCATCACCAAGCCATATCGGGAAAGGCTCCATTTTAGGCCAATATCTAGACCAGAAGTCAGACATCTTCTGTCCACATACAGCCAAATTTTACAACGAAGGAATCCAAATGCCAATTGTTACAATGTTCGTATAACGCTTACCCCGCATACGAATTCAAGAGTACATATGACTGTAGCGCCAGAGTTACGCAGCTGCGATGTCTATTTAACCTTCGGGCCGGCTCTTGGATCTGACGCCTCATCCGATTTCAGAACGGTTTAACGAGATCTGTTTTCTCCTGGGCCTCTTCTTCCCCTAATGCAACAAGACCCTTTAGCTGCAACTCGTCAGCCTTGAGATGCAGTTGTTACAGGGGGGCACAGCTTCGCGTATGCTGTTACAATTTTTGGTATGGATATTCTCCGCGCTAAACCCTTCTATTCCAGCCATACTCGTACTTTGAATGCCTTTCTCATGGGATCGAGCTAAAAACGAGCTATGAGCACACTGATGACCTGTGTCAATATACGGCGCCTAGCCTTTTACGCAAAAATTGTCCTACCAAACCAAATTACTTCATACTTACTTRGRGTCGTTTGGTAGCGAGACGACATTCGGCGGCTACAATGTGCTCCTTGGCATGCAATGATTCGGCTCTTGCAACCTTCTCCTCAAAAGTATTAGTCTTCTGTATCACCAAATTTTCTGGAAGCACGGCGCGGTTCCTGCAACACCCCGGGACTCCTAAGATCCATTGAAGGTTTCATCGGAACAGTTGTACGATGCTATTCGTCTGTCCGCGTATTTCTGCACGCAAGGTCAACGGCTTTCCGCCCCCATGGCTCGCTCACGTCAAGATGCTTGTCTGAACACCAGGAGATGCCGGCGGTACTTGACGAAACTTCCTTGAGCCGAACAACACTCGACTTGACTGGTGGCACTGAGGTAGTAACTGGRGTATACAAAATATGTGCTCAAAGGTTGTCTTTAGCCTATGGATCTGACATYTACTTTACGACCTGGCCCATTGATTCTCCAAATCGAGCCYTTGATATTAAGAGAAGGTCAGTAGTCTGCCCAAGTGGCCGGATAATCTCGTGAACAGAAGCGCGCCACGYTCTGGCAGCCTGGAGATTGCAGAACAAATATCTGGAAAGAGTTTTTGCAAATTGAACAACGTGGACGTTCTGTTGGAATGAACCTCTACCCCTTACAATGCTTGGTGGCTCCTCGGACATACTCCAATAACAAGCATGGTGTGCTAGCACCATGTTCTCTACTATGAGTACTTCACTATCAATACTGTTACACTGCATATACGATATTCTATGACCATCTCAAAGTTGGGAGGCTAGCAGACTAATACTTGGGGTAAGTCTACGGACATCTTCACAGCTTCGGCTGAGTTTTGAAGGCACATAATGTCCGAAGGGTAAGGTATCGACGGCAAGTTTTGACAGACAACGAGAATCAGCTTCTTTCTATGATATGTTGTTGAGAGTTTTCATTATAGTTTCGGCCTTGAAAAGCCTCTTGGAGGCTTTTGAATGCATGAAATAATTCCGGGTTCTTTATTAATCATTCCACATCAAACGTAACCTAGCACGGAGCTGATTCTGAATGCAAAAAGGAATCTGTGCACCTATCGCTTGGGAAGCACACTGTCGCTTGTGCACCAGCCGATCCATATCGGGAAATGCAGGATGTGTGAAATATATTCCAGCTGAGTCGAGAGGTAGTGGTGTATTGCATTTGAAATGGAAAGAGCCGTGACCTGATGTCGCTGTTGTCTTAGGGAAGATAAGATATATAAGAAAAGGTCATCCACCATCGGAAAGGAAACTTTACAACCCATCTTCATTGGCACTTCCTTGACTTGACCTACAGCGATTAAATAACATACTCAAGATGAAGTCATACGCTCAGAATCTCTTGGTGACTTTGACACTTCTCAGGTCGCTGGAAGCTCAGTTCATACCAGAGGCAGATGCACGTCTTCTAGCYTGGAGAGCTTACGGTACCTTCGTCAGCCAGCAATTGACCGCCGGAGTTCCCCTCGTGAAAGGGAAGGACTTCATCTATGTTACGCCACCAAATCTAGCCAGTGTTCGAGGTGGTACTCCTTGCCCAGACTCAGTCACAAACTTTGATCTTTTCGGCTTAGCTGATGGATTGCAAAATGTGAACGAGCCGCTGTTGGACAATGCAGGAGCATCTTATGTCGACAGCCTATTCAGGTACAAAAAGCTACAAATATCTCCTAGATGATCGTATGCCAGCTGCTAACTATCTACAGCTATTTGCAAGCTGTTGATCTGAAGACTGCAGCCCCAACTGCAGCTCAACTCGCTCAGATTCAGACTCTGACAGACGCTCTCTCCGTCGCCCAGGATAAATTCGACACCCAAAGCAACCTGGCATATGGGAAATACTTGGTATGTAATCAGCATTGTCTTTTACCCACCTTCTCTTCAGCTATTTGCTCCTTACTCAAGTGATTGTTTAACTTTGTGTTTTATCGGCTAGCTGTTTAGTCGCCGTATACGGAATC
The DNA here is from genome assembly GCA_003988945.1 of Chaetoscypha palmicola. NCBI lineage: Eukaryota > Fungi > Ascomycota > Leotiomycetes > Helotiales > Helotiaceae > Chaetoscypha > Chaetoscypha palmicola. Next base: position 8,730 of record QYAH01000133.1, on the reverse strand, counting down.
ACATATCTGACACTACTTCTAGGCTGATGTCCGCGCTCAAGCTGCTCATCAAGGCTTCGGCGCTTGGGTTTCTGCCAATAACCCACTGTATACTTCATTGTTAAGGCAAAGAAACACTGCAAACACAGCTTTACAAAACTATGAAACCTCCATTTATGGTTCTCAATTTGCAACACTATCCTCGAAGCGAGACAAGATCACCAACAATGCTGGGAATGAACTTTCATCYGAACCCGGGTAAGCGTTCTACAACCTGCYGGCTCTTTGTAAGRCGGATTCTCTAATGTTGACTTAGATACAACATGGGTATATACGGTGCTGCAGGCACTTACAACGTCAAGATCAATCCGTTCCAAGCAAATCAATTGACAGATGGCCTCATCTATAAGCCAGCTTATTCTATTACTGGAGGATTCGAAGAAGTCTGCGACGCTTGGATAAACTACACTGGACCTGCCAATACCATCTATAACTGGAACATGAACAATGTCAATGGCAAAGATTGGTCTAGTCTAGGTGCGACAGAAGCTCCTGCCATACATCCCTTCCAGCGTTCCACTTTGAATACTTGCTGACTTATCGCATTTAGGTCACACTACATCTGTGAATAATAGTGAGTTTCCCCGGCGTTGTTACACCATCCCTTGCTTATTCTGCCCCTTCTCTCCTATTTGCAGTTTGTCGTTTACCTACTATACTCCTCCATCCYCCAATAGCGAGTGTAAGACCTACACTTGTGGTTGGTGACKTACCTGYCACCGTGCCTACAAGATTGACTGCACTTACACGCTTAAGCACTCCTGTATTTCAAGACCTACCTGTAACCAAGCCAATTGGTCATCCCGTCAGCGTGCCAACACGTTTGATACTTGCGGGAGCTACAGCTGGGTTATCACTGAAAACCGTTCCTACGGCAGTGAGTGTACCTACGCGTTTGCACCCKCGTCAAGTCTTGCTGCCCTCCCCTACACTTGTTTCTGAACCCGTCAGACTTTGCAATCGCGATGAAATCGAGCTTAGTACTGATTAYACGCGCTTAGTCGGTGGAAGCTTCTTCTGGGGACTCATCAGCGCCAACAAGGGCGGAACAACCGATACTACTGTCTTCAATTCTGTAAGCACCTCTCCGTCTATAACGACATACGATGGTCATCTTAACAACTTCACTAGTGGACCGAAAAATTCAGCACCTCCGTCTCCCTAAAACTCACCATGAAAGGCCTCCAAGTATTCAACATCAACGCCGGTTTCTGGGATGTCGGCGCCGTACGCACTACCTACCCCAACTTACTCCCCGCTCCCCTCGGCAAAGATTCTCTCGCTGGCAAAGTCCGCCTTCAACGTCTTCTCATCGGCACCGAAGTCGGCCTCACCATCACAGTCTCTGACACCGGCATGTACCAAAGCGTATACACGTTCGTGCAAGACGCGAAGAAGAATGTTGGAGGGGGTTTCAGTATTTTTGGTTTCCACTTTGGGGCGGGTGGGAGCTCGACTACGCATCGGGATGTGAAGGATGTGACGTTTAATACTATGCAAGAGGGTGGCCAGGTGATTATTGCTCCTAGTCCTAAGGTATGTATCTTGTCCTGTTGTTGGTTTGTGGTATGTAGGAACTGATTGTATTGTAGGGAGTTCCTGTTCAGCTTGGAGCTTTGGGCAAAGCACTCTAGAGATTCAACTTCGTCAGTCAGATGAGGTGAAAAGCTAATCGGAATTCTATGGTGTCTGTCTAGRGATACTTGATGGTGGAATTGCGACGACTTCCCTTCAGACAACTTGACTTTCATTTCYCCCTCCTGCTTGTTGAATCATGTGCAAGCCGTTTAACTCGACGAGAGATCCAAGTTGGTCAGTGGAGCCATCAAATTTGTCTTATTAGTACAAATATGTAGATCCAATGTCAATTTCCAACAAAGCTTCCCCGTCTAGACTCGTGAGTAACCTCATGCCTTCTCCGCGCCGTCCGACTTCTCGACATCCTGTTTGTTATCCTCTTTCTTCTCCTTCTTCACACTCTTCCACTCAACAAGCAGTCCAGCCTGAAATGTAATACAAGCCAAAATCAGCGCCGCAAGAAAAGTCTGCGAGGTAGCGTCATTATATAGTGCAAGTACCTTCTCCACCCCAGCCGAACCTCCTCCAAGATCTGCCTGCAAATTAGCGATCAAGTCGGTAGCACCACTGCCACTGATGACCGAAATATCTAGGTCCGGCAGGATTMCAGCAAGGTTCTTTCTAAGCTTCTGTTCGAATACGTTTTGGCAGATGGAGACGGCGATCGAGCCGCCAAGAGATCTTGCGAGAATGCTTAGACTTGTGCCTGCGGCGATTCGTTCCTTGGGAAGGACGGTTTGGATGGCTATGTTACTACAAGTATATGTTAGCATTTTGCTCGACGTCTGTTCTGGCAAGAGCATGACTGCAGAGATAGTCCTAGGAGGAGAAAGTCTTTTGGAAAACYCATACCATTGTTCGAAGGCCATGCCCATTCCAGCTCCGAAGATGATTTGATATCCAATCCTTAGTCGATCAGTACATTGTTCTTATTGAGGCTTGAAGTCAATCACGTACCAACTTCTCGTGCTTGAATCTGGCTTCAAAGTCATCAAAAGTCCCGCGCCAACCGAACCGAATACGGAGCYTAAGATCAAGAACTGCGTGTAGTAGCCAATGCCTACCACCGCACCACCAGCGGAAATCGARGAGACGWTCAAGCTGAGGATAAGTGGCAGAATATGAATGCCCGAGAGTTCAGCGTCGTCTTGTCTAATGGCTTGGAACCTCCAATTCATGTTAGCTGATGGTGTGTCAGAATGCAAGAAAGCTTACCAAATTGGCAAATAGTACACGACTGATGTGAAAGCTCCACTGGCACAAAGAGTGTAAGACACAGACGCAACTACACTTCTTTGAGAAAGTATGTCTACTGGAACAGTCGCATCATCACCGCCGAGGTATTGGAGCACTGCCCATATGATAATCGAGACACCGAAACATGTAAACGTCGCGATCACACGTGGACTGCTGAAAGGATATTGCGTTCCGCCCCATTGAAGGGCAAGTAAAAGGCATATGATAGAAGGTATAAGGACAGCCGTTCCGATGGGATCGAATCATTTGAAAACTTGCCACCACGTTTTGTTTTTGATATCAGGAGAGGACCTGCCGATTGAATTGGGAAGGAAAATTAGTACCGCTGCGAGCGCGAGGCCTCCGACGGGCAAGTTTACTATCTTGAGTTAGTGATTTTGCGCGTGTAAGGGGTAGCTGAAGTACGAACTGTAGAAACACCATCTCCACTTGTAATCATTTGTGTTAGCATAGTTTCATTCATAATCCTTTTTGCTGACTGAACGTCAAAGCGAAGATCTTGTGTAGGATATACATACAGTGGCATGGGTCGTGAAAGCACCACCTGTATTAAGTTAGAACCGTCATTTGRTATTCAAAAGAGGTAACTTGCCTATCAGAGGACCAACAACAGATGCGATTCCGAATGTACCTCCAATGACTCCTGTGAATAAACGTCTCTTGTGCAGTGGTGTAGACTCCGCGATAATAATGAAACATCCGGAAAAGATTCCACCACCGCCAATTCTAGCAATTGCGCGCCCAACAATAAGAGCAATCGAAGAGGGCGCAGTCGCGCACACAATACTTCCTAAGATGAAAATACCAATAGCCGATAAGAAAACCCATTTGGTGTTGAAAAGAGAGTATGCTCGTCCGAATGGAAGCTGAAATGCGCATGTTGCTAGAAGGTAAGCTGCATTGTACCAAAAATAGTCGCTGAGACTGTTGAATTGAGAGGTGATGGTCGGGATTGCCGTTGCGATGATGGTACCGTCCAGGGCGACCAGGAATGTACTTGCACAAATTGCTACGAAGATAAATGTGAGTTTGAGACCAGCTGGGTATTCTGTATCATCGGAGTCATTGGAAGATTCCTTTTGTTCTGCGGACAACGTTGATCGTGTTGGTTTGGGATCGGGCGATSTCGAGCGATCGAGTAGTTCGTAATCACCATCTTGATTCTTTGGCTCAGAAGACATTGCGAGAAAAACGCTTCCAATGGTTGGTCTTGGGCTCAGAGACGTGAGGAAGAAGTAGAATAAATTAAAAATTGATATAGGGAGTGTAGAGAACGGTGTAGAGATGATTGTTCAGGAATGAGTTACTCAATTCAAGTCAATGTTGTCAATGGAAAAGCAGCGATATCATAGACCATGGTGCACCACTTGGAGGGCAACGATCTCTTTCTAAAAAGCCATTCGCATTGCACAATCAGTGGGGGACGGGGGTCGCCCGCCGTACGGTGCCAGTGGCCAGGCGATGATATTGCCATACGGTCTTTTGTGGCCGCTCATTGAGACGGCGAAAAAGCGCCGGACGCCAAGGACAACCAAATCGCTTGTGAACTTCATGAGCTCGGCAACTTTCGAAACATCTGGATGAGAAGATTCATGTCTGCTAAAACAAGCTTATAGCGAAAAGAAAATGACATAAATCATGACAACGACCAAAGTGCACAAACTACAAGAAGTCCTTGTACCGATCCGGCTCAAAAGTGAGTCCACCGTGGCCGTGGTCCATTGTTGATATGAACCAACAGGCTATGATCTCATGAGCAGGAAATCATCATAGGTATGATTGACTGAGATGGTAAGTTTGAAGGGGGTTCTTCTGTTGTGATCGATCTGATAATGATATATGCATCTAAATATGATATTATACTAGCTGGTTTGTAAGCTTGTAGTTGTCGTTGTCCTGTTCGGCTAATTTTCGCGCTAATACCGATTGGTCGCGCCGCATCATCTAGTGTCATTGAGAACGCTGATTACATAAGTAGCTACGGACTCCGCATTGCATCGCGAAACCTCTCAGCCTTGCAGAGGTTTGACAGCAAAAGCCGTGTCACATTTTACGTTCTTGACAATGGACGTGATTATTGACCAGCGATTCGAGCGCGTAGAGAAGGCTCTTGCCACATTGATCACATCAATTTCCACGTACAATCCGTCGACAACCCATGCCAATGATCTCGTCATCGCGGATGCTGAACTCAGCCAAGGGCTGGAGCAATGTCAGTCCAGATATTCGAACCACCAATACTTTTTGTTGTATGCTAATATACCTCAGTATCTACCCATCAGACAAACTATGCAAAGATTCTTGCTCTTCGTGCTACGTCTGAAGAGCTCGATAATCAGATTCGCGACACCCTTACTCTACTTTCCACGACCCGTAAAGAATTACTATCCGCCCCGGCGACAAACTTCTCCTCAACCGCGAATCCTGTATCCTACTCCGAGCTTCTCTCCTACGCGCGTCGTATAAGCAAGTTCACTCTTCCTAGTACGTATAGAGGAAGAGAGGCGCAAAGCAGTCCCGACTCCGGGGCCGACGCAACCAATACCCCAAAGGAACTCGGCTCGCAGACGCAGACAAATGGCAATTCGACCCCTGTAACAGGCGTGAACGGAGTGGATAAAGACTCGCATATGGCGCTGGGGACATCTATGGAAATCGATAGTGCGACTCCGGCCACGCAGCAGCATACACAGGTTGGAGCTCAGGCTTCTCAGACAGCATTACCTGCTGAGTGGATTACACATATCAATCCTGAGGCAAATATGCCCTTTATACCATGGCCCACAGAAGATACCATCAGAAGAGGCGCATTGGCTAGTATCGAGATCCTTATCAATAAAGGAATTGATCCCGCGACATTCGATCCAGAGAAGAGCGCAGAGCTCGAGGCTGAACGCAAGAGGATGCAAGAAGAGGATGATCTGGCGAGAGAAGCGGAACGGCAGAAGATGGAGGAAGAGAGGCGTCTCGCAATAGAGCGAAGAATGAGTGGCAGTGTCAATGCTCCTAATAGGCAGGAAAACAAGCCTGCTGCCTTTGCATTGGATAATTTCGATGATGATGACGATGACGACCTGATATAGTCATATTATCGTATACGGAGCTTCTGCTACCTAAATCTCTAAGGGTTTTCGGCATTTATCAGACTATTTAGAGATATGTAATCAAATATATGAGACTGTCTCTATTTTCTCGAGGCGCAACCCACGGCGCAACCCAGAAGATGGTGGGCCTTGAAGCCTATCATTCTGTGCAATCGTTTGTCTACGTGCCATTGTTGACTCTTCTTAAAAGACCTTTGCTGCGCTCCACTAAGCTTTTCCAAGCCAATAGATTCATGAAGGTATCTCAACGGAGAGCCAGCCTTGCGGTGTATTTATTTCCAGATATCATTGCATCAACCTCACTTAGAACATAATACGGGCGGTAGGTGTCAAACATGAAATAAGAGGGTAGAGCTTCAGATAGCGGAACGAGTAGAGGTGTTCTAGCAAGGACCTTGTGGAGGAACGGAGTGGCCGATTTACTGGAAAGTTGAATTGCATAATTATTGTGATTAAAATCTAGTTGCATCCTAATCTAGATAATTCCTAAGTGATCCATCATAGAAGTGGTCATTTAAAAGCTCTAGCCGACAAGGAAGCCGTGCCCACGTTGTGTTCTCTACACGAGGGTTTGGGCCCCGTATAACAAATAGGTGGTGAGGCAATATCAGTTCGAAATCCGATGGTGTTGTAACAGTACTGATAGGTTCTATTGCTTCCCACGCTGGATTCCTCCATTCCAGAGCTAAATGGAGGAATATGAATTTGACTCTGAGATGTCGGAGACTTCCCATCTGGGAAAGAGCTTGCCATGTGTTTATCCAAGTTTGACGTCGATAAATCTCTTGCGAGTTCATCACTTCGGGCTGATGCGATTCTAGAAGATCTGGACTAAATGGGAGGCCCCAGTCGAAGCGAATAGAACGGATGGAATTGAAGCGTTGAGGTAGAAGAACTCGTGGTAGAACCTGGGTGCATTGAGATACGCTGGTATCAAAGGTATTATTCTGGTAAAGTATGTTTATAGTCTCGGAGTATCTGAGCGATTGTTAGTCATGGCGCGATTTCGATAGAAGATTGCTTACATTTGACGACATGTTTGAAGAAGTGCTAGGATTGGAGGATTGGAAGGATACTTAACAAATGAGAGGCTCATTTGTGCTACTGAGCCTGGCTGAAAAGCATGCCATTCTCTATAACATGAGAGGGGACACCATCTTGGGTTGCTCGGTTCCTTGGATTGACATGTAATGTAGCTGAGACGACCTGGAGAAGCTTTTAACTTGCGGACCCCCAAGTGAAGTATCCGACCTCCAACTGCATTCTTCCACACCATCTGTCGCACTTCCCAAGGCAAAGATGATAGCAGAATACACACTCTCTCGTCTATCTCACGATGACTGATTCTTGCCTTCGAATACTGAGATGGAGGAGGTGTTATAGATCTTCTCTTGCGCTTCAGATCTATCTCAGGGAGCCGCCATGACATCCGTGCTTCCTTCGCAGTCTCTGACTCTCGATAGATATCGCGGCACTTTTCATAGGCTAGATACACTACCCATGGTAACAAACAACAGACGGATAGGGCAAGATCTGGCACCCACACAAGGACTGAATTCAAGGAATAACGCGTTGATCGCGGCGCGGGCCGCATGACTGGGCGGAGACGCAAGCAGAATAAATGATGGTATATTAGAAGATTGGAGAGTTGCGAATCGTGTTGCCACCCGAAGATCTCGCAGGTAGAAAGACTGCTAGTCGAAGAGTGGGGATGCCTAATAAAACCAATCAAGGGAATCGAGAAGGTAGAGACAATTGCTGGTTCTCTAATATTTGTAAGTATTTAAATCAATTATGAGAAGACCGAAGCATGCAAGCAGAGCGTTATGCAAGAGATATTATAGATGGAGAGAAGTGGAGAGTCGTGCCTCGCCAACTGCTATACGAAGTCCTGCTCAAATTATCTCATAAATCAGACTCTGTAACGCACCGTTTACGCCCCACCCCAATTCCACCCCACTTCCCACACAACCTACCAATCACAACCACCCACCACCCTAACGGCTATACAGAGTCTGAGGTCATTTGGTGCGAAAATCGCTTATATGGCCGCCTTTTGTATGAGGCGAGTATAACCTCGATACTCTCTCTTCTGACACGTACTTCTACCCTTATATAATATCGTATAGATAAGCTAGTAAGGGCAATTTATAGCTCTTATCTAGCTCTATAACTTTACTCATATAACTTATAGGTATATTCTTATTATTATTAAGATATAGAGAGTATAGAGTATAGAGCGTAGAGCGTAGAGTACGTAGAGTGTAGAGCACTAAGTATAGAGCGCTGAGAGTACGTAGAGTATAGAGCGCTAAGTGTAGAGCGCTGAGTATAGAGCGCTAAGCGTAGCGTAGAGTACCGAGTACCGAGTGTAGAGCGCTGAGCGTAGAGCGCTAAGCGTAGCGTAGAGCACCGAGTGCCGAGTGTAGAGCGCTAAGCGTAGAGCGCTAAGCGTAGCGTAGAGCACCGAGCGCCTCCCTCGCTCTCTCGCTCTCTCCCTCCCTCTTTACTCCCTCCCTCCCTCACTCCCTCCCTCCCTCACTCCCTCCCTCTCTCTCTCGCTCGCTCTCTTACTCCCTCTCTCTCTCGCTCTCTCCTCTCTCGCTCGCTCTAAGAGCGCCGATAAAGAGCGCCGAGCGAAGAGCGCCGAGCGAAGAGCGCCGAGCGAAGAGCGCCGGGCGCCGAGTGTCTTCGAATAAAGAGCTTTTCGGAATCAAGTATTAACTTCTTTAGTCTTTAGAGTAGACAACTA